>JBDJHY010567485.1:0-16688 GCA_039654485.1 Withania somnifera
CCACTCCTAGTGGGTCTTGGTTTGATATTTCCATGGATTTTGTCTTAGGAATCCCTAGAACTAAAGTGGGTCATGACTCCTCACCATAATCATTAAATAGTCTCAAAAACTTAATAGATAAACTCAAATCTCATAATATACACCTCAGTCTGAATGCCTCTACTAGAAAACTAATGGATTCCTTGCACAAGAGTTTACTAGCTAGTCTCTAATAAATGAAATAATAAATAATAACGCTAAAATCCGAACTCTAGATGGTAAAATAAAATAACTCCATAGCTTGCCATGAAATCAAATGAGGACTCACCAATCTTCTAATCTTCTAGGAATGCAAGTAATACCAACCTCGAACCTTCGGATGGTATTATCCGCATGGGGTTAACACATGTAGCAAGAGTCGAATAGACACACAAAACAGGTACTGAGTACATGAGCTGCTATCAAATAGGCTATACAGTATACTATGTAATACATGAACAGTAAATATCAACTTCAACTCTAATTCAAATAAGTAATTTAGTAAGTTATAATAAAAACAGTTAAAAAGCTCACATCTCAAGTAAAAGTAACTAAAACAACTTAACTTGTTAGTTTTTAATAAAAGATAAAGACTTAGTTAAAAATAAACTTTCACTTTCTTCTTTTCAAAATTGTCACTTTTACTTCTCTTTATATGTCAGACTTTTGCTAGTTTGTGGGAGTTTCTATAAACGACATACTTCATACATAAAGCGTGAGGGCTACATATAACCCCATGTAAAAGATTCCTCATACCTTGCCAAAGGGTATGAGAACTACAGTTACTCTAGTGGATCCAACTAGACTACTACAGAGAATTGATAGGTACAAAAAATTGATATAAATATCATCCCTACATTAGGATACATAGGTTGGGCTATAAGGTACTCTACCCAGTCCTCTGGACCCTTGGTGCTAATACTCCTCCCTTCCTGAAAACCCACTAATAAAGCACTCAAATCCATCAATTACCACAGATGGGATAAGCTTAATCAATTTATGACTCTTTATTAACATTTTACTGCTCAACATATCAGTTTAAGCATATATGTTAATACTTTTCTTCAACTAGGCCTAATTAGCCAAAAACTATTCAATTCAATCATGCTCCATTACTTCTCTTAACTAGGCTCAATTAGCCAAAATGGTCAATTTAGATATGCTACAACTTTATATACTCAAAATCATATAAAAATTCAAGTAATTATGACACTACAAGACCCAATTCAAGTTTTAAGAATAAACCTTGAATATGATGATCAATTCTTACCTCAAAGTTTCTTTATTCTTTTACTTTAATTATGAAAATATGCTAACTCATGAGGACTTTCATAATTAAATAACCATCAAGAAAACATCCCAATTTTTACTCAAAAAATCAATTAAATTATTACTTCAGGGAATCATAGTTAATAGAATTAAACAAGAACACTAGCATGCTTCTATATCTTCAAAATCTTATTTAGAAAAGAGTTTCTGGGAATAAGGATGAAAGAAGTCTTTGTTGAAACCCCACATACCTGATTAGAAGCATTTTGGTGGTGAAAAATCAACTATAAGCTGTTACAATAGAGTCTCCTTGAAAAGCCCTAGTTCTTACCTCGTTGGAGAAGTTGGAAGAAAATTCCTAGATTGATTTTATTTAGCTAAACTTTTATGATAAGTGTTTAGAGAAATTATATTAATATGTTTAGAAGCCAAAACATTATGGGTTTAGCCTAGAAATTCAAAGGAAATTCCCAAAATAACCTTCAATAAATAAACTAGGAAACCTTTCTGATGCACTTCACGGCTCGTGTAGCGCACTTCACTGAGTCATGAAGTTCACTGGAAAAGTATCCCCATACTACTAGTCGTGGTCCTCAACTTCACTGTTCGTGGTGGGTTTTGTACAAAAGGGATTGAAATTTGATTTTTGAACTTCAACAGTACAAAATTGGGAATATGGGTCGTGATGTTGGATAGTACGAGTCGTTCTATGGTCTCATGGGGTATTAATCATGAAAGAAGGAGCTACTAGTCTAATATGACCACTGTTAGTACGAGTCGTACTCTTGGCCACCATAACTCGTACTATGGAATCGTACTATGTAACTGGGACATTTCACTAGTGGATAGTCTTGGGTAAAATTCCCATAATTTTTTATTACAAAATTAAAATAAAACACGGTTTTGTTAGTTTGGAAACTAGACTCAAATACCTTTTTGTGGATAGGTCATGAGTCACCTAACTCGTTATATATCAAAAGTTATGGTTATTTCAATTTGACCCAAGAACGAAGTAATATCAAAACTAAGCTTTTTGAAAGAGCTTGGAACTCAACTTTGTGTTATAAGTTGTTTATGAATTCTAATAACTTTAAGCACTTATACCACTTTTAGTTCAGTATACAATCATCAAGTAACAAGATTCAAGGCGTTACATTATATCCCTCTTGGGATCATTCGAATTCGAATGAAGGTTACATCTAGAATAGAGGAACTCAACTATTGAAACTGACCAACTAACTGAACCGGACATAAGTATGATATCAAATGACTTTATTTTAACTCTAAATATGCTACTAACTCAGATGATAAACATGAAAAATTAAATTAATCGTGAACAATTAGAATATTTTTTAGGAGAAATATTGAGAGAGATTCAGAAAATTGTTGAAAATTGAAAAATTGAAGTGGTATTTTAAAAAAAAATTAGAATAAATTTATTTATTTGTTTTAAGAATATGATTTTAGCCATTTTGGACCGTTGGTAACAGTCTAAAACGGTCCATAACGGTAAAAAAAAAAACTCATCCCAACAGCTATAATATATAATTTTATTTTATTTTTTAAATTCCAATCTGTCTAGGTTTCTTCGATTTGGGCAAGTCTGACACTTCCTAGGCCAGTTTTACCATTTAACCAGACCAGTTGACACCCTTAATTTTGCATGTTATAGTTGACTTTTCAGTTAATTGAAGGTATTACATTAAGAAGGAAAAAATGTCAGAAGGGATTAGACAATATTTACTCCTAATCGAATATGTTTTATTTCCAAATATTATTCACAAAGGAAGTTAACCATCTATATCATAGTACATTCTTTTTGTTCTAGTTAATTTTTCTAAATGATAAATGCAACAAACAAATGGAAAAAAGTAAAGAAGATGATTATTTACAGTTCCAAGTTATCAGAAAAAGAAGTTGCAAATCACTGGTAAAATCTGTAATTCTTGGCTTGTTTGATAAGAGTCCACATTCCTCCAATGGGTGATAAAACAGTCAACAGTATCCCAACTATGATGCAGAACTGAATTTATTTGGAAAGAAGAAACACAAAGTAAGAGGAATTAGATAAATATCAGTATAAAATTTATGTAATTTTTCAAAAATTAATGGATCGAACCAAATCAATTTTTACTTACCCAATTCATACACCATGAAAAACCAAACCTTTTTGGCTTTACAATGATAAGCCAAATGATGCAAGGAAGCTGGAGAGGAGACAAAAAAGGAGCGACATCAATTAATACAGGATAATAAAGTAATTGTTCCATAACATAAAATACCACTCGTGAAATCCTTTTCTCATTTACTTACATAATATGATGTCGGGGCCAGAGCAAATCCACCAAAAAATCCCATTCGACCACCAAAGAATGGAATAGTCATACCCACGAACAAGGTAAATGCTACAATAAAAAGGATAATAAAGTGAAAACTTACCACCTTTTAAGTAGTTAAAATAAAATGAGCATAAGGTAGAAGTTATAACAAGAAAACTGTGCTGAAATCTTGAAGCAAATTGTGGGAAACTTATCACTTACCAACAAATGTTGTGCGCACTGCGAAGCGAAGAATGGTGGAAGGTTTTAGTTTAATAGTTTTCACGGCGTATGTCTCAATCATATCAAACACGGGCATTGCAAAAACCTGCAATTTTTAAGTTAAATTTAGTCAAACTACGTATAGCCGGGAGCTTTTTAATAACTCTAACATGGTATACGTTCTAAAATTAATTAATTGTTCTCTAACTTTTAAGCATATTTACATTGACAATAACCAATGTCTTAAATTCTTTCTTAGATTTTACTCTACTAATTAACTTTTGTTACAACATCAACATAGTTAAGTAGCTTCCAAGAGAAAATAAATGTCATTTTTTCTAGGATATAATTGCATAAAAAATTTATAATCACATGTTTTGAAAGCGATATAGACACATGCATGGAAAAACATATTTATGAAAAAGGGTGTTGGCCGGTCCGATTTCCAGGACGGATTGGCCCACAATGTATAGTACCGGATCGGTCCAAGGCTAACCGCACCGAACGTTACAGTAACCTGTCCGTCCTATCCGATCCCGATCTGGTCCACCCAACCCTCACCGGCCTGATTTTAATTTTTTTTTAATTAAATGGACCGTTGGGTTCGGTCCAAAAAAGAGTTGTTGGGCCTAATTTGACAGTTGCCCAACGGCCAAAAACGACCCTTTTGGTGTTTTTTAAAAAAGAAATTTAATCCAATTTTTTTCTATAAATACAACTTCAAATTTTTCAATTTTCACAACAATTTTCTCAATCTCTCTCAATATTTCTCCAAAACAAGTATTCTAATTGTTCCCAATTAATTTATTATTTTATAATTATTATCAACACCAAGTGATCAAGTGGAGTTTTCAACTTCAAGTGCTCAATTGGTCAATTACTTCGGCAGTTTGGTGTAATTGTTTCATCTCCTATTTTTAATTTTTGAGTTTTCTAGTTGTTTATTATTTATGATTATATTATATTTTATGCTTTTAAATTTTACTACTATAACTTTAATAGGGATAGACTAAGGAAAATGGGTAAAAGTGTTAAAATGTTATGTCCTGGAAGTAGTCAGAGTAAGAAAAAATAGTTTCGGTAGTACTAAAAAATATAATTGTACGCCGCCGCTCTACCTAATATTGCTAGTGAATCTGAAGAAAATTTTGAATATGTTGAGGGTGTGAGTATGCATAATATGAATTATGCATAGTTGAAAGAAAATTATGGAACAAAAGAAGATAATGAATAAGATGGGGCTGCTAATAATCAGAATCTCAATGCCTCGTCCTATCAATCTGTTAATTTTTCTCCTAAACCTCTTACAGAACCTAGAAAAACTAGTGTTATATGGAATTTTTTGAAGATATAACAAAATTGAAACTGTAACGCATTATTTATAAGAAAGTATTATTACATAAGGCGGGGTGGGGGTTTAATGCAGGGGGACGAGTACCTTGATGAGACATTGTAGAACTAAACATAAAGTAGAATAAGCCAAAACAACTGGTGTTAAGGAAGACGGACTGAATCATGGTAGATTAAATCAAAAAATCAATAAATTAATTCAAAATTATAATAAAGCACAGGACCATTTAGAAATAGCGAAAATGATAATTGTTGATTGTTTGCTTTTCATTTTTGCTTCTTCTGATGCATTTATTTTCTCTATACAAAAAATTTATAATCCAATATTTGTCGATATTTCTAGAAGTACATATCAGTCAGATGTTTTTAGATTACACAGATAATATGCATTTTATTTACGTACTCTATTTCTTAATCTTTCATGCAGAGTTTCACTAACTTTCGATCTTGGTCGTGCTGTAAGTAAAAAATAATTATTTAATCGTAAATTGTCACTTGATAGATAATAATTTTATAATTTAAAAATAATTTTTTTCCTTTCTATATGATGAAAATCGTAGGCATGATGCTGAATTTGTTTTAGACATAATTACTAAAGTTGCTAATTTTTATAATCTGAATGTTAAAATTTTATGTGTAGCTTTTGACATTGCATCTAATAACATTGCCATTGTTGAGACATTAAAAATATCACTTTCTCTACCACTTAAAGATATTTTTCACATTAGGTGTGCTTGTCATATATATAATTTAATTGTTAAGGGCAGTCTTACTTTTTTTTTTTCAACCTATACTTGAAAAATTAAGACTTGTAGTATAATTTATTTAAGGTAACAATAGAAGAATTAAGCTTATAGAATTTAAAGTAAAATGTGCACAGTTTAATCTGAAACCAAGATTAATGCCTGAAGAAATAAAAACTAGGTGGAATTCAACTTATTTATTTATAAAGCTTGATACATATATAGGAAGCCCATTAATGCTACTTTTAACCAATTTACCAAACACCTGAGCATATGTTACACAATTCGGTTGGGACCTAATTAGAGAAGTTGAGGTATTTTTAATTTTTTTTTTATTAATACACTAATAAATTTTCGTCTCAATATTATCCTACTATTGTTCTATTCTACCTTATGTAGCTGAAATATCTCTATTGCTTTCTAAATATAAGACTAAATGCGGTTCTAGAGATGCTATTGGTGCAATCTTTGGAAATTTTAAAAAATATCTTTTTCCAGGGACATCATGAATATTTCAATATCAATAGTCACATCGGGAAGCGCATTCAGCTAGGCGCGACAACAAATTAGAGACCGTCGATATTCATTGGGAAGAAATGCAATGAATGTTCTAGTAGGACTCAGAGACTGGATCAAATCAGAACGAATAAATAACGGATTGGTTCTAGATCGAAAAGAAGAAGAAGAGATTGAAGAACTATTGTCATCCCATCCTTCAGTAGATGCAAGTCCTAGATATGACTTTGTTAATTTTGACTAGTGGAACCAGTAGATCCAAGTGTTATGTTGATGAATTAAATAGCATGATTAAAAAAATACATCAAGAGTTGATGAATTAAATAGGATCATGCTGAGGCCAGTAGTTTGGTTCCCTGGTGGCTCATTGAGATGTATCTTAAATTGCCTATTTTAGAGCCTAAAACTAAATACTTGTTGACTAAAGTAATATTTTCTTTAAAAATGAGTTTGGAATCAAATTATGATAGTTCAGCTTCGGAATGCCAAACAAATTCAAGATTAACCTTTAATTCATGTTTCAGGATTTTCATTTAGAGTATGTGCTAATTTATGGATTTTGGTTAAGCCAAAGCCTAAAATTGGAGTTTGGGTGGTCTTTTGATTTTTGAAGTGTCAAATGGAATCCTGACACTTCCATCAACCCCGGAATGGTGATTTTAGGATAGTGATAGTGTTGGTTAGCTTACTGGAGTTTTTGTGGTGTTTTTGAGGTATTGAATGGAGTTTTGAGTATTTTAGGCCTTGGTTAATATTTTTTTGAAATGACCTCGTATATCGATTTTAATTGTACCGTTGAGTCTGAAATATTATTCCAAATGTGCATGCATAGTTTATTTGCATAAATTATACCCCGAAACCATTTCGAGTGGTGTTTGGAGTCTTTTACCTTTAGCAGTTTTTGCTGTCGAAAATCTATAGTTGGTGCAGTTGATGTGTTCATCGCGATCGTGATACTCCTATATCTTCTTCAACGCGTCACAGACCTAACCTACACGATTGCGATGTGTTGTTCTAGTTATTCATCACGATTGCGATGACTCCTTTTGCAATCAGGATGTACTCCTACTAACTCCTTCAACGCGATCGCGTTCACTTACCAAAGCAATTGCGAATTATTATTTGTTCTTTATTCATCACGATCACAATGTATCCTTCCGAGACCGCGATGACCAAATCATTACCCTTTTGCGATTGCGACATAAATTTCCGCAATCGCGAAGAGCAAGTACCTGACTGTATAAATATTTTTTGCACAATTTTTCTGTTTATTCTACAGAAAAACCTTTCATTTTCTCTCTATTTTTGGGAGAAAATCATCTAGAAAGTTCATTAAACATTGAGGAAAGGTTCCCTAAGTTTCCCCTTTGATTTCCTACTATTGGTAAGTCTTCTCCTCTTTTTATTTCTTGAAAGATGAAATTTTTCTGCATTAATGGACCCAATTGTGGAAACTTAAAATTCTCAAATTAATTCGTATTTTATTGGATAAATTACTTTCATGAGTTTATTTCAATCCATAGTGTGGTTATTCGTCGAATTTCCTCATTTAATTCCATAAAGATTGAACGTTTGGGCTTTGTAACCAAATCAATATTAGGCTATTTTGAAGCCTTTTTCGTACTCGAATTGTGTGTTTGACCAAGTTAGGAGTGAATTGAGTTGGGAAAGTATTTTTGAGGGGGTATTTTCATGGAAAATCGAAGGAGCTAAGGGTACAAAAGGAATTAATTCAAAAATAAATCTTCCCGTGCACGTCCCAGGAAAACTTCCTAGGACGACCGCTCTCAAGACGGCGGTCAAGTGTTTCTTCTTGGTGTTGGTTATGCCTTGGACTGTGGTGGGGAGCTAAGGGATGGAGGTGTCGCCCCCTACACGATGGTTTACCCTTCTTAGACAACAACCACAATTTCTTATTTATGTACACTCTGTAGGTGGCAATAGGGGTACTTGGATGGTGGTCCACCGTTACCCAAGGAGATCAAGGTTGATTTAAAATTAGCTCCAAATTAGTCCTAAAAAACTTCAAATCACTTCCTTCAACCTGGATCGTAGTCTAATTGTTAAGCTTCCAATTCTAAGTCATAGTTTCAGTTTAATTTCAAAAGCTAGTTTTCAAATAGTAATTAGTCTACTTAGTTGTTAATTAGTTTGTAGAGTTCGTTTTCTTTTGCACTACTTCTTTTGACCTTTTCTTGTTTACAATCTCGTTAACCTGTTGACTCAAGTGAGTTTTTCCTTCATCTGTTGGATCAATTTTCCCATAAATATTGAAGAGCTTGAGTTGTTTGTGTGAAGCTAGTTAACTATCAACTTTGGGACAAAGCCTAAGAGGTAAGTTTGAGTGGCACATACGACTGAATGTGAGGCTTTTCCTACTAACATGATTTGCAAGTTTTTCAAGGTATAGTTCACAATAACCCTTGGAAACCATTCAAGATGGGGAGAGTTACAGAGGTGCATTGGAGGCTCCCGTCAAATAAATGGCTCAAATGAATGATAATATAGAACAATTGCATTCCGGGATGGTATGGTTGTAAGGACAAATAAGGAATGTTGAAGAAAGGTTCAAAGTAGGAAAAAAAGTAGAGGAGAGTTCTACCACACTGCTCATGATGAGGGTTGGGATAGAGATGTAGACACATCTACTAGAATAGGCCCAGATCAACTAATGGAGATGTATAGACATCGGCAGGGGAAAACTCCCATTCAACAACCTACCAACTTTTACATGAATTCCACTCCATTTGTGAGAGAAGGAACCCCACATCTATATAATTAACCACCAGTACCCGAGCCAGGTCCACATTCCTATAACCAACCGCAAATGCCACAACAAGCTCCATATGAAATTACACCACATACACATTTGTATGAAGCCTAATCACCTAATATGTAAATGACTATTATCCTACCTCCACATACATATCAATACGACCTCATTTGTAATAACTCAACATATGAACATCATGATGAAGGATATGGGTATAGGTATGGGTATGGAGTATTCCCGAAGATGATCAATATGAAGGTCCTCACAGTAATGGAGGTAGGCAAGGATGAGCTAGGGTTTGGGAAAGGAACCAAGGCATGGGAATCCATGGCCACAGAGGTAGAGGAGATAGGAACATGGGTAGAGGAGATAGTATGGGAGAATAGGAGGAACCAAACAGTGGAGGAGATCTAGGGAAAGGTGATACTAGGTGAGGTATCAACACTATAAATCTGACACTACCTACTTTCAAGTGAGGTAGTGAGCTAGAGGACTTAATTGCATGAAAGATCCAAACTGAGAGGATTTTTCTCATAAAGAATATCATGGAGACAATTAATCCCAAAAATTTCATCATGTGATTTGAGGGATATGCTTTATCTTGGTGGGAAGTGCAAGTAAGGATGAGGGCCTTGAATAATAATTTTGTGATACCTACTTGGACAAAATTGCTAGAACTGATGGAGGAAAGGTATGTTCCCTCAAACTATCTTTGGGACATTCTTAAGAAGGTGTATGCCCTACATTAGGGTTTTAAAAGCCTGGAAGGATACTATGATGAGTTCAAAGGGTTAAGAATAAAGTCCAAGCTTGGGAACCGATGCTACATACAGTGATACACTTCACTATTGGGTTACGGGATGACATCTCAAAGCTTATAAGACTTAAGCACTGTCACACACTAAAATGAAGTCTTCCATAATGCAAATTAGCTTGAAATTGATTTGAAGGAAGAGAAGAGTTACAACGGCAAGAGCACTTCCATATTTTGGAATAAAGGAAGTGAGAAGTGGAAATCATTCACTTCTCCTAACACTAATCCGGTAGGAGGTCAGGCAGTGCAACCCAAAGGTGAATTCAAAGCCTACTTCAAGCCCAAGGGTAAATACAACACCTCAGAATATAGTGTTAATAGAACTCTTACTTTGAGACCGTCTACTATACAATTCTTCAAGTGTCAAGGTCGAGGACACATCATAAGTGAGTTTTCTAACTGAAGGTTGATCATAGCCTCTCAAGAGGGATACCAAACTAAGTGTGAAGGTGACTATGATGGGGAGAAAAGTGAGAGCGAAGAAGAGACAGGGTCGGGTAGTAAGGAGAATGAGGGAGTTATAGGGCCTATTTATGGGTTTTTTATGAGGAGTTTAGGTCCTTTAAGTGATGAAGAAACTAAATCCCTACCCGAGAGAGAAAACTTTTGATGTGTAGTAAGGCATCTAATGGGATCTGTGACGAACAAAGAGTTGGCCTAAAGAGAGAACTTACTTCACACTAGGTGCAAGGTCCATAAGGAGATATATCAGTGATCATAGATAGTGGGAGCTTCTCCAATGTAGTAAGTCAATCTTTGGTTGATCATTTACAGCTAACCACGCAAAGGCACCCAAGTCCTTACAAACTATAATTCCTTAATGACAGTGGTGAGCTGAATGTCTTAAAACAAACAAATCTCTAGTTTAGCATAGGAAAGTACAAAGATGACTTGTGTTTGTGATAGTGTCATTACTATCTTGTAACCTTTAACTTAGGAGTCCTGCAGTTCGACCGAGATGTGACTCACCAAGGGAAGACTAATAAATACTCCATCACTTTTGACTAACGGAAACATGTACTTGCTACTCTAACTCCTTATCAGGTAAGTGAGAATTACCGTATAATGAAAGAGTTAAAGGAGAGCATTAAGGTACTTAAAGAGGGTGAAAGAAGTGGGGAGAATCAACAACCAATTGTGGCTATGAATACCAAGGTATGTATGTTAGCTAAGCATAATAATTTCTTATAAGGGGTTGATGAGGGGTGTGGCTTAGTCTGGTTTGTCAATATTAGTTTATTGCTATATATTAACCAAGATACTAGCACTTTACCTAGAATCATCTCTTCTGTTTTGCAAGACTATACTATTTTATTTCCTGAGGAAATGTTGAGGAGGTTGCCACCATTAAGAGGGATGAGCACCAAATTGACTTTATTTTGGGATCTCAAATTCTGAATTGACCTGTATATCGAAGCAACCCAGACAAAACTAAAGATCTCCAAAATCAAGTTGAGGAATTGATAGAAAAAGGCTTGATTAAAGAAAGCCTTAATCCTAGTGTTATTCCTGCCATTCTTCTTCATAAAAAGAATGGAACTTAGAGGATGTGTATGGACTATCGGGCAGTCAATAAAATCACTATCAAAGACGACCTATTGGGTGAACTTGGGGGATCAAAAATTTTCTTAAAAATTAATCTTTGAAGTAGATATCATCAGATTCGCTTGAGGCAGAGATATGAGTGGATGGCATCATTCAAAATAAAGTTTGGGTTTTATGAATGGATGGTTATGCCATTCGGCCTAACCAAGCACCAAGTACCTATATGAGACTCATGAACTATATTTTGAAGTCACTAATAAATGAGCGTGTCATTTTTTATTTAGACGATATATTGTCTATTGCCGATCTCTAGAACAACATGTGCATCATCTAAAAAAGGTATTCGATATCTTATTGAGGGAATTTTTTTTATTAATCTCAATAAATATTCTTTTTCAGTGAGCAAAGTAGTGTTCCCAGGCTTTGTTGTGAGTATTGATGGAGTGGAAGTTAATGCTGAGAAAATTGAGGCTATTAGTTTTTGGCTAACCGCCACCAATGCTACCAAAGTCCGTAGCTTTCATGGGCTAGAAATATTCTACAGGTGATTTGTTAGAACCTTTAGTACCTGGAAGCTCCGTTGACTTAAAGTCTATCTTATGCTCAACACTATTGCTTCAACTACCCAATTTTGAGAGATATTTAAAATCGAGTGTGATGCTTCGGGGGTTTGTATTAGTGCTGTCCTGATGCAAGAAGGTAAGACATTGGCCTATTTTAGTGAGAAACTAAAGGGGGTTGCCTTGAATTACTCTACCTATGAAAAATAACTCTATGCGCTTGTGTAGGTATTATCTAACTGGAAACACTATTTGTGGAATAAGGAGTTTGTTATAAGGACCAATCATTAGTCCTTAAAGTATCTCAAGAGTTAGTCAAAGTTGATAAGAGACATGCAAAGTGGGTAGAGCTTATTGAGACATTTCCTTACATGTTCCATTACAATCATGGTAAAAGGACAATGTGGTGGAAGATGCTCTATCAAGGTGGTTTGTGGTGGTCAACACCCTTGTGTCCAAACTAATTGGTTTTGAAAGATTAAAGGAATTATATCCTATGGATTCTAATTTTTGGACAGTTTTAGGAGAAGGAATTATATCCTATGGATTCTAATTTTTGGGACAGTTTTAGGAGCTTAGTCAAGGAAACCGTTTGATAGGTTTCAACTAATTGATGGGCTCTTATTTAAGAATGGATGACTTTATGTTCCAAAGAGCTCGTAGAGGGAGTTATTTGTGAAAGAATCTTATAGTAGAGGCCCGACGGGTCATTTTGGAGTCACTAAGACTCTTGATATGCTGGCTGAGCAATTCTATTGACCCAAAATAAGAAGAGAAGTGGAGCACATATACAGAAAATGTCTATACTACAAGCAGGCTAAGTCGATAAGTCGTGCTCTAGGTATGTACACTTCCCTTCCCACTCCTAGTGGGTCTTGGTTTGATATTTCCATGGATTTTGTCTTAGGAATCCCTAGAACTAAAGTGGGTCATGACAATATTTTTGTAGTTATGGATAGATTTTCAAAAATGTCACATTTCATTCCCTGTCATAAGACTGGTGATGCTCCTTACATGACTTCTTTGTTTGTTACTAATATTGTTAGACTTCATGGGATACCCAAGACAATTGTTAGTGATTGGGATTTAAAAATCCTTAGTTGTTCTGGATAAGTCAGTAGGGTGCACTTGGCACCAAGCTTTTGTTTCCTACTTCCTGCCACCCTTAAATGGATGGTTATACAAAGGTGGTAAATAGAACAATTGGTAATATGTTCTGTTGTGTTATTAGAGGTAAACCAACTTCTTGGGAAGAACAGCTGCCCTTAGTGGAATTTTCTTACAATAGGTCATTACACTCCTCTATTAACATGACTCCATTTGAAGCCTGCTAGGGTTTTAATCCTTTATTACCTCGTACGCTAACCCCTTTGTCTAGTGATCTTGTGATAAGTTTAGATGTAGAGAAGTGGGTCGTCGAGGTGTTAAAGATCTATGCTCAGGTAAAGAAGGCTCTTGACAAAACCAATACAAAAGTGTCCAAAAGGAAAAACCAAGTCAAGAGGAAGGTTATTTTTCAAACAAGTGATTGGGTATGGGTACATTTCTGAAAGGAGTGGCTTCCACACGAGTGCAAAGAAAATCTACGCCCCAGAGGTGATGGTCCATTTCAAGTTCTTCGGCATATTAATGACAACACATACAAATGACAACACATACAAACTTCATCTCCAAGGTGAGTATAATGTCCATGATGTATTTAATATTGATGATTTTTCTCCTTTAGGTGTAGGTTAGTGCATGGATTTGAGGATGAATCCCTCTTCAAGAAGGGGAAGATGATACAAGCACAGATAGCACCTACATGTTTAGGACATTCATGCGGAGCCAAGCTAAGGAGTATCAGGGCCTTACAAGCTACTATATGGAAGAGTGATGCGTGGGGAACCATTTTTAAGTCACAACAGAAGGTATACAACCAATGGAAAGCTTGTAAGTTGCAAGAGGAGGACAATCCAGAACATGAGGGGCCTATCTTAAGACACCAGAACTTTGGGGGCTACTTTAACAACTTGGATTTCTTGTGGACTAAATTATTATATATGCAAACTTGTAATAACTATAAATACTTGGTTTGCATTATTTTCCATTAGATTTTGATGAACAAACATATAAACTCTTTTAAGAGCTTAGTTATTAGCCCAAAGTAACTATATACATAGTTTAGCTTTAGCTTGAGGGTTTGAGGGTAGATTCCCTTAGTTTATACTGTAACTTCTTCTCGCATTCAATCGAAGGATTTTATTTATGGATTTCATTTGGTTTCATTGGTTGATTGTTTTGGAACTTATATTTAATTTGTTGGTTCAATTAAAAGGTGAGGGTAACCAATCCCTTGTTGTTCATAAACCGGTGAGTTAATTTTAAATTACCGCATATCTTTTCTCTTTTTTTCTTTCTCCCTCTACTTTTGTGTGTTTTGTTATACGAACAACATCAATAATGAATTAAAAGAGGATACTAATATTAATCTTGATGATAATGACAATAATGATGATGATGATGATAATCAGAATCTCAATGCCCCGTCCCCTCGATCTGTTAAGCTTGCCCCTAGATTCGTAAGCCTATTAGAAAACTAGTGTTGTATGAATTTTTTTTAAAGATATACCAGGAACTAAAACCGTTAAATTTGTTATTGTAAGAAAGTATTTATGCATATGAGGGGAGTAATGTAGGAGGAATGAGTACCTTGACTAGACATTGTAGAACTAAGCATAAAGTAGAATGGGTCAAAGCAACTGGGGTTAATAAAGACGGATTGAAGTAGGGTACAATAAATCATAGACCGGTAAATTAATTGAAAATCATAATAAAGTAAAGGAGCGTTTCAAATTAGCCAAAATGATAGTTGTAGGTTGTCTGCCTTTCATTTTTGTTTCTTCTAATGCATTTGTTTTATATATACAAAAAACTTTATAATTTATTGTTTGTCGGTATTCCTAAAAGTTTATGCCAGTCAGATGTTATAAAATTACACGGACATTATGCATTTTATTTACATACCCTATTTCTTAATCTTTTGTGTAGAGTTTATCTGACATCTGATCTTGGTCGTGTTGTAATAGAAGTGATTGTTTAACCATTACTTGTCACTGGATAGATAGTAATCTTATAATTAATAAATGAATTTTAGCTTTTCTATCTGATGAAAATTGTAGGCATGATGCAAAGTTTCTGTAATGACCCCCATGGTCATTTATGACAAATACGCGATGTCTTGCATCTTAGAGCATTTCAGTAGTTGCCCCAAGTCATTTATGACTTGCTGGGACCGGTAGTTCGGATCCCTGGTGGCTCAGTTGAGAAATATCTCAAATTTCCTATTTTAGAGCCTAAAGTTAAGTATCCGTTGACCAAAGTCAACGTTCCTTCAAGATGACCTCGAAATTTAATTCCGACAGTCTCATTAGCTCTGGAATGCCAAACAAAGTCAAGATTGACCTTAAGTTTGAGTTTTGGAGGTTTCGTTTGCAAGTTAGGCTAATTTGTGGAAATTGTTTAAGTTCTAGCCTAAAAGTGGAGTTTGTGTGGAAACTCGATGTTTGGAGTGTCGGATTGGAATTCTGATGCTTCGAACAGATCTAGAATGATGAATTTAGTTTAGGAGGGGTATTAGTTTAATTTTCTGGAGTGCTATTGTGGATTTGAGGTGTTGGTGGTGATTTGATCAATTTGTCGCTGTTGGTTTTCTGGTGCAGCCTGGTTTTTCTAGATTTAAATGAACTCCTATGCCATTTTCATTGATTTCATTGAGTCCAAAAGGTGTTTTCCACTCAGAACACATTTAAAGTTTGTTAAATTTGGGCTTTGTTTCAATTCTGTAGCTAAATTGGAAAATCTGCACTTTTCTGCAAAATTTTGTTCTACATCGGCAGTTTTGATCTATACCGGCATGCCGATGTACTGCCCTGGTGCTTTGGTCATCCGACAGTCTTTGGCAGGACATACCTGTATGTGTAGACCGGTAGACTCCCAGGCATACTAGTATGTGTAGACCGGTAGGCTTCCAGGCATACCAGTATGTGTAGACCGGTAGGTTTCCAGGCACCCCAATCCGGTATCTCGGGTAGCCAGTTCGACAACCAGACTGATTGTTCGGCATCGGTGTACTCGGACACCAGACGCCGAGTCCCCTTACTCGTCTCTCTTCTTTCGAATTCCTTTTCCTCCTCGTCTCTTTTCTTTGACTCGGCAGTCCGACAGCCGGTAACCCATCCCGGCACCCGAAAGCCAGTAAGCCATCCTAACACTCGGTAGCCGGTAAGCCATCCCAGCACCCGGCAGCCGGTAAGCCATCCCGACACCGACAGCCCGGTAAGCCCTCCCGGTACCCCGGATGACGCCATGAGCCGAGCACATCGCCAAACTCACCTCGTTGTCCTCTTTCTTCTCCTCCTAGTCACGGTGTAGCACGTTTTGACTCAATTGGAGACTTTCTTCAATCTTAACCGGTCTCCACACTTAGTATATTTTCTTCTTTTTTCAGAATTTCCAGAATTGGGCCCAAAGACCTGCTGGGGCCCCGACCCACCCAATAGCAGTTTAATTAAATGGGTG
>JBDJHY010567593.1:0-16688 GCA_039654485.1 Withania somnifera
TTAAGACATGATCGTGTACTTAGTTTTCCTCTCTTGGTTTATTATGAGAAGATAATTATAATGCATCTGAATTAAATTATCATAATACATGTCAATCGAAGTAGTTGTGGGATTTGTATAGATAGTGATTAAAGGATGATCATTCCCTATTCATAAATTAAACCCCGTAACCAACAATTAGATAATTTAAGATAATTAATTAAAGTAATTAAATATGAGTGCTAGCTAATCCATAACCCTAGTTCGAGTCATTCATCGACTGAGTAAAACTATAGTCTTCTCTAGATTAACTGTCTATTAGTTAATTTTATTATTCTTAGTTTAATTATATTTTCAAATATATCTCTGCAAACTCTCCTCTTAAATAAGTTTAGAATTAGTTTAATCCAGACAAACAGTTAATACAAGTCCCTGTGAGTTCGACATCCGGCTCACAAGAGCCACTGTATTACTTGTACTATCGCATACACTTGCATGTACATTTGGACGCAATATATGATCATAGAATTTTTGATATTACTGGCTAATATTGATATGAAGTTGATTTATAAGTGAACTTTTCACTAAAAAGGGTGTTTTTTGGCTTTTCTAATTTGTTCTAAAGCCCAATTATCGATTGGGCACTCGGTACTCTTATCTTCTATTATTTTAGTCCAGGTCTTACAACTGACGTCGGGTACATAACATTTCTAGAACTTATAGCTTCGGCGTGATGTCGGATGCTGAGTATTGGCTATTACCCGATTTTAGTTTAGGTGAAGCCCAGACATAAATAATGAGTTTTTGACTAGTTTTAGACTCAGTAAAGCTCGAATGCTAGACATTGATTTTCATATTGATTTATCCACGATGAATATTGATGAGCTATGTCATCTCTAGACTTAGGAAAGCTCGAGCATCTATCGAGATCAAATATATGCATGCTTGGGAAAGTCCATTGATTATATCGATGCATTCTTGAGAAACCCATTGATTATTGATGCATGCTTGGGGAAGCCCATTTATTATTGATGCATACTTGAGGAAGCCCATTGATTATATTAATGTATGCTTGGGGAATCCCACTGATTATTTTCACACATATTTTGGAAAAATCATTGATTCGTGCTTGGGGAAACCCATCGATCATGTTGATTTTGGACCTGGGGAAGCTCGGGCACTCGTCATGTTTTAATACTAAGCATTAATGGCTCGCTACTTTTCATGCGTGTTTTCTTTGTTTGTATCTTTTAGTAGTATGGGAGGCCAGCGAATGAGCTTTACTTGTTTGTTCTTCTGGTAGAATGGGATACCAATGGGTTTATATCTACTTTTTGATTCTTTATCTGTATTGAGTAGTTGTTACTTCATGTTCTTTTGACCTTAATTGGTAGTCATGCATGGGTTTTCATTTGATTATGCTATCTTCTATTGATGATTTTTTAGGTTACCCGTACACCACCTTTGTCTATTTTCTCATTCAATTTACTTATTGCAGAGACTCAACTATGTTATCATTTTTGTATCTGAGTTATTCTATTTGGTTGCTGGCTAGTTTCATTCGCTGTACATATTATTTTACTTTTACCTGTAGCTAACTTTACTTGCCTACATTTATATACTTGACTTCTGTGACTTGATTCCTTTATTATCTACTATTTCTTATTTTTTTTATAAGCCCGGTCAGCCCAGCCTACTGGGTACCCGTTGTTTTAGGTATTCATACTACACTTTTTTATTTTTTTCATGCAAATGCGAGTACGAGTGATCGCTGTCGATTAATGGTTATGTTGCTTATCCTGATCTAAGGTAGATGATGACTTATGGTATCCGAAGCTTGCATGTACCTCTCTTTATCCTTTCATTTCTGTCATTTATGCTGTTGTTGACAAAGATATTACATTTTCACTTTAGACTTGTATTTATTTTTTGAGAGACTCATTTACTAGTTTACCAGGTTTTAGGGAATTTTTTTATTATACTAGAATTTCATGTGTTCTATTCTTATTTAAATTGTTATCTCCACATTTATCTATTACTTTTTCTTTATGTACTTGTTGGGTGGTTCTCCTACAGTGCGATATAGATGCCCTCATGTTTCAAAAAATTTAGTCTAGATAAATTGGTATCAAAGCTCTACGTTGGTTGGTATCCTAAGTACATGAGCTAGTGTCTAATAGAGTCTTGTGGATCAGGTACGATGACATCCATATCCTATCTTCAAGAGGATATAGTGACGTCTTTAGGAAATTCATCTCTTTTTCACTTTTATATGAAGTGTGCATGCTAGTTGGTTTCCCAAAATCTTTATTGTTATTATTCACTCTTTCATTGATGACACACCTACGATTTTCAATAGAAGTAAGGGATGGAAGACCTATAGCACTGACAGTCAGAGCTTTTTCTGGGAGCCATACTAGAGATCGAGTCCGAGGTTGAGGACGTGCTTATGTTTCAACATTCATGAGAGCTTTAGTGGTTCATCCTGAGCCTGTTCCATTTCAGCAACCACCTAGTGTCCATAGATCGTCTTATGTTACACCTATTTCGGTACTAGCAGGATTTGTTGCTATTCCAATTCTTCAGGGGGTACTTCTTGAGTTGTTGAGATCAGTAAGTAGTGTATCGCAGACAGAGGTTTCATCCATAGTTGGGGGTACTTCTCAGGAAAGACGTAAGTTTTGGGGTATGTAACAAGGTTCATTTTTTGTAGCTGAGTATGAGGCAGGATCAGGATTCAATGATTTGGTTGGGCATACCTCTATCATTTTTATTTATGAGTATGAAAGGACCCAAAGTTTTATTAATGGATTGATTTTTCCTCTTCGCTTAGCACTTTCACCTTTGGTAGCCGCAGTCCATTCTGTCACCCAAGTCACTAGCTGTGCGAGGTTAATTGAGAGCCTATGTCAGGAGGCATATGAAGGAGATGAGCAGGGTTTCCCACTTGTGAGTGGTTTTGGTGATAGTAAGTTAAGAGCTAGGGGTCGTCCTGTAAGACCGATTCAGATGATTCCACTAGCTATAGATGAGGATTCACTGTGTTTTGGTGGATAGAGTTTGGATCATATTTTGAGTTGTTGGCCATGGTGTCCATGTGGGTTCACCTAGCTTGTCTCGTTAGGTCAAATCATATGGGCCATGTTATGTGTATGGGGCTATGGGTTATATTGCTGTAGATTGCATATAACAGGGGTAGGTTCTAAGTCCTTCTAGACGTGTGACATTTGATCGTCAGTGCCGATGGTTAGGGTTATGCTTAGCATCTGGTCCCCTGATCACTATTACTTGGATTTCCCTCGAGGTTGGTTGTGCTATGAGTGTGAGATTCCTGATCATTTTACTGTAGAATTCCCCCAACATAGAGTGATTCATCCATCATCCCATTCCGACCAGAGTCCTCCTTTCAGTTGCTCCGACCTTAGGTTTGAGGTTTTATCCCCGTGATTAACTAACCATTGACTTAATTTGGATTTCGCATGTGGTGCCCATCTCTATCTGTTTATTTGTCTTTTTATTTATTGAGTTTGGACTTTATGTGCTCTTAGTTGTCTTCTATACTTATGTGCTCCTCCATTTTAGCTTATTATTGTTTGCTCTGTGATGAGAGTTGATTTGGTCTGTTATTTATGATGTTTTTTGTTGCTACCCTAGTACTTGATTTCTTAATAGTTAAGTGTATTGTGGTATCTTGTTGGGAAGCTGTTGAGGGGATTGATTTATGGGCAATGACATTTTTGATAAATGGATTGACCATGGATATTATAAGGCATTTTCGGGCTACCTTCTTTTTTTGAGCATTCCTAGATTTTTGCGCTGGATCCGTGCATTGTGTTTTTTCTTAGTATGTTACTGGTTGCATGATGGGATTCTTTAACCATGCATTATTTGGGACTTCCCTAGTTTTTTGAGCTAGGAGATTAGTTCTATGAGATCCGTTGGGCTTATTTAGCTTTTACTCACGATGTTGCCTTAATCTTCATCCCTTTCCCCTTTTTGGTTTCCGATGAGTTATAGTTGAGTGTTCTGGCCTTTTATTTGAGTGGGAGTCTAATTTGTAGGTTTAATGAGAGTGTTCTAGACACTTGCACCCATACCCATCCCCTCTTGCATTTTAGCTTTATCTCGTTGAAAGGATGGTCTGTGGATGTTTTATCGAGGTTTATGTTAGATCTGGTCTTGTGTTTTCCCCATAGTTAGTTCTTTAGTAGTGTATTAAGGGTGTCCACCTAGTATTGGTTTCTCAGTTTTTTAAGGTTTTAGTGGAATTGAATCATCCATTGTATGGTTGGCAATGATTTGTTTGTTAGATTGGGTTAACCTTGGTTTTGCTAGAGTGCAGGTTAGTATACCAATTTGTGCTTGAGAAAGGTTTGGATATTGAGTGAAGACTTTTTACATACCTTATTTTGGTTCATCAGAGTAGTCTAGATGAAGTATGGTTAGTAATGCGAGGTATGAGGCATATTGTGATTTGGTTTGGATTGACTTCTCCACTGAGGTTTGTGGATTAACATGTTTGGTAGTATGATTTTGGTAGCTTACCGGGATTTTCTCATTAACTGCATAGTCTTGAACTTGTGTACTTCTCACATGTGTGCTTTACTTCTTGGATCTGATAAAATTTGGGTAATTCGATTATGGCTTGAGCTGTGTTTTTCTTTATTCGGATATTGTCCTACCTAGTCGGGAATTGGTATTTGTGGCATCTTTGGTGTGAGGAGATTGAGTTAATATAGGTATTTCTATCAGTTTTGGATTTCTCTTGTGTTTTGATATTCCATCCCTTGTGCTCAGATTGGCTCGATCTTTGTGTTCGGATCCGTGAAGGATATAGGTTAATATAGGGGTCCATCTACCTTATCCCATTTTCTTAGAGCCCCGTCCATAAACTTATTATTCGGTTGCGTTTGATACCCCTTCTTACCATGAGTGGATTCATGTATTGGGGACTGACGTGAATGATGATGTACTCCCTTTGCGAGCCTATTGTATAACTAGTGGAAAATTCCCATGGGTTGTAAGTCAACTTGACTAGGGAGGACTATACTTGAGCTTCAAACAAAGGGTATTATTTTACCTGTACCCTCTATACGAGGTTTTATTTGATGCGTGTTGAAAAAGATTAATGTAAGGTAAGATTTTAATTCGTATTCTTTTTTTTCATCTGATTGATAAAATGAGTTTATTGAAATTCTTCTATTAAGATCTAATTATTTCAGTCTGTGTAGCAGGTTTACTATTACTTTTGGGGATGTGTTATTTTTGGTTGTTATCAGTTTATTATTGGGTTATTTTTTTTGGGTGGTTATTCACTAGCTGAGTTGGTTTGTTTACTCCTACTGGTTTGGTTCCTCTTATGTTGGGTGAGCGGTTCAGGTTGCCTTTATGAGTTGGGTTGATTTCGTGTAATGTTGTGGTTAATGTTTCACACTCTTGATATGTAGTTGAGTTTCATTTGGGGGACTTTTCTTTAGGTCGTGGTTGGATTTTGTTTAAGTTCCGATGGTGGTTTTAGTATTTATGTGAGGGTCTGTGGTCTTTTCAGTTGGTGATATTAAGAAGTTGGGGAAACTTTTGATTTTCTGGAAGTTGAGGTTCTGTAGAGGTGTTTCCTTTGCCTTGGAAGCCTCTTGATTGGCCGAACAGGTCTTGTATAGTCTATGTTATCTTGTCTTGTAGTTCTATGCCTTTCTTTCCCCTTTTTTTCTTCAATTTTTTGGGGACGAAAGTATTTTTAGTAGTGGATTTTGTAATAACCCTTTCGTCCATTTTTGATTCTTTTGCATTTTGTTATATCCTAGATTTTTTCTATAGCGGCCCTAAGCCATTTATGACTTATAGAGATTGGTGGTTCGGCTCTCGGGTCGTTCTGTTGGTGGTTATGTCTATTTTTATGTTTTAAAACCTTAATTTTTGATATCGTTGACTTTGGTCAACATTTCATGAAAAACAAACTCGAAATCGAATTTCGACAGTTCCAAAGTATAAATTTTGGTCTAAATGGACTTTTGGTTTTTCTTCGGAAGCATTCGTTGCAATTATATCTTATTTTGCGCATTTGATGTGTTTTGGGAGTTCAAAAGTTTGACTTCAATTTCCTTTAATGATCGGAGCCTCGGATTGAAAATATGACTGCGCCATCAGCTCCAGAATGTCAAGTTTAGTTTATATGGAGTGTTGGGTTGGTTCCCTGGTGTGTAGGTCTCATTTTGAGTGTTCGGTTGAAAATTTTGATTATCTATAAAGGTTATTTGGTCATATCTTTGCACAATGACCTAAAACGCCAATTTCATCAATTCTATTGAGTCTGGAATATTGTTTACCCTAAAAAAGAATATATGAATTACATATATGGGGTTCTGAAAGTCCGTTTGAATTTTGGCCTGTTTGTTGTCACAAATGTACGGACCTCAAGTATGGGTCATTCCGAATTTTTTTCAAATGATTTATTTAGGGGCTTTTGAGTCTTTCTACTTTGTCCTAAACCCCTATATCAGTTTTAAAAGGTGTTCTCTATTATTTTTAAGTTTCAAAACTCTCTCTAAACATCTTATAAGTGATTTTGATCCTTGGGGTAAGTCTTCTTCTTCAAATTTCTTAGTTTCCATGGAAATTTCACCAATTTTATTACGTATTGATTTTTCCTTAAATTCTTAAAGTGAGATTTCGTGTTTGATTTTGGAATCTATTTGGTTTGTTCATACATCTTTCAAGTAATTTTTGGTAAGTTTTACATTTTATTTCATGAAATTTCTTCTTTAAATTCACAAACTTTCCCCAATTTTTTTTCTCTTTTTGGGTGTTTGAGCTTCCATTTCTTCTTCTTTTGAGCTTACCTCTGTATTTTACTTGGAGACCAAGTTTTGAATATTTTCTCTCTTTTGGTTTTTACTTGGAGATCAAGTTCTAAAGATTTTCTCTCTTTGCGGTTTTAAGATCAAAAACTTATTTTGTATTAAATTTTTGATATTAAATTTACTTCCATATTTTCTCCATTATTTCTTCATTTAAAGGATTTAGGAATTCCTTATCATCTTTCTTCGACCATTGGTAAAATTTCATTCTAATTTCATCCCTAAATTCCCAACTTTTTTCAACATTGTTCTTCTTTATTTAATAATTCTAGCTTGTTTTTACCCTCGCTTGAGCCTAAATTTTGGATATGAGTTTCCCACAATATGAGGAATATTTTAATATCTTTTGTTTGGAATTTTGAGTTCGCGGGCCCATAGGTCAGTTTTGACCCGAGCTATTTTTATAGCTTTATGGGTATCATTTGACTCGTATTAATATCTAGATTATTATTTTTCTAGATTTGTAATTGTTCGAGCTTGTCCGTGTATTTTAGGAGTTTTTGAGTAGTTCAGACATCTTCTACTCAATATTTGCAAGTGCATCTTTGGAGGACATGTAGGTAATGACTTACAATCTTAGTCTTGGATTATATGGAAAGTAATAGTATTATTTGACATCCTTATTTTGAGAATTTTTGGTTGGTACCCTTGACCTTATCCGCCGCTTCTTTAGTTCGGTTATTGATTACATATTATTGTTGTAATTTGACTATAGCATACCATGTGGCCTTGAGTGATCTACACTGACTCTGGAAATAGATGGTGGGAATAATGGGAATGTTTGTGAGTTTTGGGCATGGATTTGGCTAGTTATGCTTGCTATAGTGACTCTGAACTTGTCCATGGCCTTGTTGAGCCTGTTTTAAGTTGTTGATTTATCCTTAAGGGCCCATTTTGTATATTAATGATTTTCATTACTTCAAAACTTTGATAATGTAATTGAGCACAGATATTTTGATAGGATCACAAAGATTTTGATATTACTAGCTAATATTGATATGAAGTTAATTTATAAGCAGACTTTTCACTAAAAAGGGTGTTTTTTGGTTTTCCTAATTTGTTCTAAAGAGCCGACTGTTGATTAGGTGCCCATTACTCCTGTTTTCTACTATTTTAGTCTAGGCCATAAAAACTGGCGCTGGATACATGACCTTACTGGAACTTATAGCTTCGGTCCGATGTTGGATGCTGAGTATTAGCCATTACCTAATTTTAATGTTGGTGAATTTTGGACACGAATATTGAGTTTTCAAATGGTTTTATGCTCGGTGAAGCCCGAGCACAAGCCAGACCAAGCCACCTATATTGATGACTTATGCCAGCTCTAGACTTATTGAAGCTCGAGCATATATTGAGATCAAATTTATACATGCTTTGGGAAGCCCATTAATTATATCGATGCATGGTTAGAGAAGCCCATTGATTATTCATGCATGCTTGGGAAAGCCCATTGACTATATTTATGCATGCTTAGGGGAAGCCCATTGACTATTGATGCATGCTTGGGGAGCCGAGTTTGGTAGAAAATTCAGACTTTGTTTTTAATGCTGAGATCATATAAAAACAACTTTTTGATTTTTCATTCAACTAATTAATATTTGAATGTTATCATATTATAAATGTTAATTTATACAACCCATTTATTAGATTGATGTATGCTTGGGTAAGTCCACTAATTATTTTAATGCATGCTTGGGAAAGCCCATTAATTATTGCTGCATGCTTGGGGAATTCCAATGATCATGTTG
Source organism: Withania somnifera (assembly GCA_039654485.1). NCBI lineage: Eukaryota > Viridiplantae > Streptophyta > Magnoliopsida > Solanales > Solanaceae > Withania > Withania somnifera. The sequence goes on from JBDJHY010567593.1 coordinate 8,585, forward strand.
ATTTTGGACCTGAGGAAGGCCAAGCACTCACTCATGTTGTAATACTATTTGCATTTATGTTTGTGTTACTTTCCACACTTGTTTTTCTTATTTGTAACTTCTGGTAGAGTGGATGCCAGCGAATGAGCTTTACTTGTTTGTACCTTCTGGTAGAATGGGATGGCAACAAGTTTATATCTGCTTTTTGATTCTTTATCTATATTGAGTAGTTTTTACTTTATGCTCTCTTTCTCATGACCTTAATTAATAGTTATGTATTGGTTTTCATTTAATCATTCTTTCTTCTCTTGATGATTATTGAGGTTACCGGTACACCGCCCTTGTCTATTCCCTCACTTGATTTACTTATTGCAGGGGCTTAGGTGTGTTGTCATTTCTTTATTTGAGTTCTTCTATTTTGTTTCTAGCTAGTTTAATTCACTTTACTTTTGTTTTACTATTATCTGTAGCTAGCTTTACCTACCTAAATCTATACACTTGACTTCTGTGACTTAATTTCTTTATTATCTTTTATTTACTGATTTTATTTCTTATTTGAGCCCTGTTAGCCTAGCCCACTAGGTATCCATTTCTTTTGTTACTCATAATACACTTCTACATCTTTTTGGTACAGACATGAGTACAAGTAATCGCCACTGATTCTTGGTTGCCCTGTAAGCCTAGCCCACTAGGTATCCATTTCTTTTGGTACTCATAATACACTTCTACATCTTTTTGGTACATACATGAGTACAAGTGATCGCCACTGATTCTTGGTTGTGATGCTTATTCTGATCCAAGGTAAATGATGACTTTGGTGTCCAGAGATTGTATTTACCTTTCTCTATCCTTTCATTTATGTCATTTGTGTTATTGCTGACATATATTTCATTTTCAATTCAGACTTATATTTATTTTCTTAGAGGATCATGTACTAGTTTACTAGATTTGGGTATTTCTTTTAATGTACTATAATTTCTCATATTCTATCCTTATTTATACTACTATCTTTTGTATTTATCTATTACTTTTTCTTTTTGTACTTTTTGGATGATTTTACTACAGTGAGATGTAGGTGCCCTTACGATTCAAGAAATCGGGTTGTGACACTACTGTACAATTGGTAAGTTGTAAATCAAGACACATGAAAAAAGGTGTTGTTGACCAAAAAGGATGAGGTTTGAACTAGAAAATAAAAATATAGGTGGAACAAGGAAAACTCAGTCACTAATCCCTGAATGTACCTTATTAGCTCTCAAGCCTATGCTACAACTCGTGAAACTTCCTGTAGTGATCCCAGTAGACTTGTCGAGCAATTAAATAAGAATAATAAGGGCAATTTTTGATATCGCATGTGCACATATATAATTCTTTATAAGTGTGAGTGAAATTTCTTCCTAGTCCCTGATGAACTCAAAAATGCATGTGTGGGACTTCTTTTTGTGAGAGAAAACTTTGTTGATGACAAGATGCTATAACCATGGTTGAATATGAATAGAAGTTGCACATGAAAACATTGTATTTCTTTAAATTCGAGTTGCAATAGAGCAAGTCATTTCATACTTTTCCTGATTTATTGAAAATAAAAGATGAAATTTCCAAATAGTTGTAATCTCGAGCTTGTTGTTTTAGTGTTTTAAGTGTTCTTAGTCATGTAAATTTGTATTGTTGCTTGAGGGTTGGCAAATATTTTAAGTTGAAGGTATTGATGTGACCACATTAGAAGTCACATATTTCACTTAAAACCATAAATAATTGCATGGTCTTGATCAACTTTTAGTAGATTTGATGTAGTTTTTTGATATACAGATGAAGAAGTTGGAGTTTAAGTTTTGAGCCAAAGTCCATGCAAAAAGATAAAAAAAGAAGTAGCCTTGATGAGTCATCGGCCTGAAGATGACTCATCAACTATGACCCATCATGAGAAAAGGTCACAGCCTCAACTACTATTGCCGACAAGAGAGCTAGACGACTCATCAACCCAAGGATGACTCGTTCTCCTTCTCTTGCCAAGAAGAATGAAAACTATCTTACCTATTTCTACTGACAATGAACTATGAAGAGTTGTCAACCTGACGACGACTTGTTATCTTACACCCATCATTAAGTGAAGTCACTGAAGATTGGAAGTAATGACCAACTCAATGAGCTTGTCAACAACATAACGAGGAGTTGTCTTAGTCGTCGACACCAAGAGGATTTTTTGCAGTAGTTTTAAAATTTAAATATGAACTTGTGTTACATATACTGTTTTTATTTCTAGGTTTAGGAGTGCTTTAAGGCACGATTTTAGCATGAGTTATTAATTAACCTTAGGTCTACACAAACATAAAGCAGGTAAGGGTTTAAATTACCTCAAAAGAAAGGTGTTAGGTACCTTTCGAGGTCCACAAGTATGGGTCCCAACTAAATTCATATTTATGTGGAGAAATACTATGTGAGTAAATAAAATCCACTAATTTATTATTCTAAACTTGACTAGGTGATAAATGATACATTTTACTATGAACTAATTGAAATAAATCCAAGTGATAAAAGAATAAAAAGAAGAATTGTAAATAAAAGGGAAATAAGAAAAAAAAAACAGATATAATGAATATTAATTTTTTCATTATTACCCCAAAAAAGTAAAAGGAAAAAAATCTTCCAAAAGAAGGAAAGTAGAATTTCAAAATTAGTTTTTGTACTTATTTAATTTATCCTATGCGGATCAGCACCCAACTTTCTCATCGGAACTGAATTGATGATTGCTCATAGTTTTTGCATTTAGTTGTATAAACCGCGGAACGATTTACATAATTTTCAAACTAAGTACTTTACCCCACATAGTTTGATTGTTATTAATCCTAGTAACATTTGAAAAGAAAAGAGAAAACTAATGAATCCTAATAAGTGTTAATCATCCTACCTATCATCCAAGAGGCATTAGACTTTAGTAGTTTGATATGGGCTAGACAAAACAAAACTAGGCTTTCTAGGTGTGAGTGTCAAGCAAGAACAAATAGGACTAAAATTAGTACAAATATTCTCAAATATGCCTATTGGTTATTAAGGTTGATTAGGTGATTGGCCCATAATCACATAAATGCACTTTTAGTAGTCGCTACTATAGGCATGCTTTCTAATTTACAAAAACTTGCAGGTGATTTAGGTGCAATAAGTATGCAAAAGAGAAATCAAGAAGGGTTCAGCAACCAAAGCCTATATTATGTATGTGTATGGTAGAATTAGAAAGCAAAATAGGTGTATTAAGTAATAAGAAGATAGAATTATAGGATGCAACAGTTTCACAGTCAACATACATAGGCAAGACCATTACAACAATTATGTAATAAACCTATGGCAGGATATCTAACAAAAAATTAATTGAAGCCTAAAATATGATATCTAGGTGATAAAACAAGGTTTCTAAGTGGTGACATGTTTTATATATCAAGCTCTTTATGATATCTGGAAAAGCAAAACAGTTCAAAGATGCACCAATTATGTTAGACCTTTTATCATAAGATCTAAGTGTTATCTTTTAGCACACAATTAACAATTACCAATTAAAGCTAAACAACAACCTAGTTGTTTGCCTATTGAGAAAGTAGCACATACTTTTCCCTCCCCCAAGATCCCAAATTTTGTTATTACAATTCAAGAGTTTCTATAAAATTACAGAGAATCACAAATGAAATAACTACATAAGAAAAACATAAAGATTATAACCCCTCTCCATGCCCAACCCCGAAGCTTTTCTTTAGAATTTTGTCCAAACCTCATAACGAAACCTGTTAAAGTAGAAAGAACCCAGTAAGACATCAAGAAACAAACATGTATGAATTCCTATAGGCAGGTTCTCTAAACATAAAAAGGTGGTATCACACATATGGATGATGAAAACATACCTGGGCACTTTCATTAATGGATTAATAACTAGAAGTAAACAAAAGAAGGTAGCCTTGCTCAAAAAAATAAAATAGACCGATGAGACCTATAGGCATGGTTTCTACATATAAATGTAATTTCCCATAGTGATCAAAAACAGAAATAGAGTAACACCATCACAAAATTATTAAATTACTTTGATAGAAAATAATCCGTTAATTCGAACAGTAAGAAAAAGCAAAAAGGTTGAAGCCAAAGTGAACCGAAATCAACAACCCAAATAAAAATGTATAAAGGAGAACTGGAGTAGAATCCTTTCTCTTTATTTTTTTTATTTTTCCTTTTTACCCAAAAGATTTGAATAATAATTTTTTAATGTAGTAAAGTTATGAGAAGTGACTGTATTAAACAGCTAAGTAGTTTTGAGTATGAGAAAGACGATTGGAAGATAAGTAGAAAAGACTGAAGAGTTTCTGTTTATATTGTAGAGAAAACCTGATTTAGTTAAAGCAATAAAATAATTAATAAAAAATTAGGAGTAAGAAAATATTTAAAGTATCAATTAGAATATACTATTTTCCGAAATTCTAATGAGTAAAAGATAAGTAATTGAAAATAAAAATAAAAAAATAGTCTAATACATTTATTCAAAATACAAAAGGTACGACATCAGTATATTATTTCAAAATTCTTAGAATTTTTACCAAAATAATAAAATTAACAAGATGTCACTATTCAAAAATTCGAATAACACAAAAATAGGGCAAAAACTTCTCAATCAGAGGTAAATAAAAAATAACTCTTACCATAATTACAAGATCACGAATGCCTTCACATATTTTACAATTTCTAGTCGCACAACAATGAATCCGTAGTTACACTAATTACCCAAAAATTCATTTAACCGAAAAAATATTTATCGGGCAATAGTGATAACTCAAAACTAATGAGACCTTTCACAAATCAAGATTAACACGTAATTAGAAAGGAAGAAACTTTGTACTCAACCATCAAAATAATCAGTTTTTAAGAGTAAACTCATTGTTTGACAATGATCATCAACAACAACAAAGACACATATTAACTGAGTAGAGCAAGTCAGCATCCTATCGTAAAACTTATCTTAATAAAAGCTCATGAAAATTGAAAATTTTAATATATGATAAACCAAGCATGTTAACAAACATGAATCACAAATAATCGACTAAAAAACTTAACCAATCTACATGAATTTTATGTCTACAAAATATTTAATATAAGAAAATAGAATGAGTAGAAGAAGATAAAGTAAAAGGTTAAACACTGAGTTGTGAGAAAAACAAACCCGAAATAAAAAAAATATCACACACTTAGAGTTTCCAACAAGATTTTAACCGGAGTTGAGAGTTGCATGGTTGGAGTTGGGTTGTGGGTGAATGGCGATGACAACTCTTAGTCTGATTTTTTGGTGACAGTAGTGGTGGAGTAAAAAAAAACAGCAGTGGCATCATTTCTTTGAATGTCAATGCTAGAGACGATATTCATGGGTTGTCGGGGTTGACTATTGGCCTTTGATGGTGAAGGCTCGTAAGACAACATCCGTTTTGTCGGACCAAGCTACGGCCGCATAGGAAAGGTCTTGATCGGCAAGTGGGTGAGATGTTCAGAGTTTCCAATGGCCAATAACGACCAGTGGTTGCTTCTGATGGGAGAGTGTATGTTATGCGGGAAGGAGGGTATCCAAGACGGTGGTCAGTGGAGTTTCTCGCCGAAAATAGTGGAGGAGAAAGAGAGGTGAGAGAAAGAGGAGTTTTAGAAAGAAACGGGCTCGTGAGTCGTCTTGGTGATTTTGAATGAGGAATTAGGGTACTTAGGTTTATTAAAGGAAATAATATGGTATCTAAGAATAACCTTTGGATCAAAAGGTGATGGAGGGATAGAATTAGAATTGGGAAGTAGGGTCAGTTATGATCTGAATTAACTAAAATTGGGCTGGAAAATTGAGGATTTAAAATTGGGGTTTTGAATTGGGTTAAATTGATTAATTTGAGGATAAAATTGAACAAAAATTAACAAGGATTGGCTAGATTTTAAATGCAATTGAATAGAATTTTCTAGAAAATAAATAATTTGAAAAAATTGAATTTTATTAAACTACTATTTAATTATCAAAATGCAACACATATATAATTAACTAATCTAGTTAGTAGCATAAAATACCATACCCTTATTCACAAAGTGAAAAATTAGGCTTGAAATGCTACATTATTTGGATAAAGGTATACATATAAAATGATTTATGTAATATAAATAAATGATATGGATATCAAAGCATTCAAAAAATATTTTATATAAAATAAATACTTGTCAAGAAAAGCGAAAGAATATTAATTATATAAGGAAAATACATATTCAAATAATGATATACCAGCTGACCCTTCGTTGTTCGAGAATGAAGAATTGTCGAACAACAAATGTTGATATGGTAGGCAATTTTTTTCGATCAAAGAGATGAGGAACAAATTAGATAAAATGATCTTGTGAAAATGTTACGACCAAGACTTTGGTTCAAGTTGCCTGCATATCTCTGGTTTTACGAGAATCAAGTTGTATGTAGTTCTATAATTAAGAATCAATGAAATTCCTAAAACAAATTATCAATACAAGATTTGAGCATAAATTAAAGTGGCATGGATTGAAAAGGTGGTTTGCATATTTGTATATAATGGGAGATAAGAGGATACAGTGTTAATGGAGTGGTAGTAGCATAGAAAGTAAGTTTATCTTCTTGAAAAGGAGCACAAAAGTTTTCCCATTGCTGGTCTACTTCTGTCTTCGAGACCTGCAGTAGATAAATGTACTAGATAAAAAGTTAGAGCACTGATAGATCATACGAATGATAAATAGTTGTTTGCAAAAATTTAAACATGATGCAAGTTCGCCATTGGATCATGAAAACTTGACTAAGAAGGAAGGATGACGTCATTAAGCCATGATGTCTAGGGCCATGACACATAAATTAAATCCTCAGTTCATGAAATGATGTTCGTCGGCCATAAAAAATAACTCCATCAAACTATGACAACTTTGAAGCATGATAAACAAAATATAAATCCCCAATCCACGCTGATATTCATAGGATATGCAAAATTTTCCTTTAGATGATGATGCCTTCGGGTAAATATGATATGTTAAAAGAAAGAATATATGTTTTTAGCATGATTTCTGATTTCATGGGCTTTTTATTAAATTTACAGGATTAATTCATTCTCGGGTTTAGACAATCAACGGGATCAATAAAATCAATAAGTTTAATAAAATCAATGAGCTTAATGAAATTAATGTGCTCAATGCAATCAATGGACTCAAAGCTATTTCAAGCTTAGTGAAATCTCGAGCTATAAAATTTCAGGCTTAATGAAATCTTGGGATTAATAAAATCAACAATATCAATGCAATCTCGGGCTCAGTGCAATTAAATGGACAAATGCAATCACGGGAGCAATGAAATCTTGAGCTCTAAATTAATGGCTTAAATATAATCAACGGGCTCAATGTAGTTTTTGAGAAATGTAATCAACGAGCTTGAATATAATTAAAGGGATCAACATAATTGGTTTAATATAATCAACGGGCTCTGTGTATTCAATGAGGCCAATATAATCAATTTTCTTGAACTATAAACAAACAGGATCAATGTAGTTCTCGGGACAATGTATATACGGGCTCGATATTGTTAATGGTCTCAATATAATCAACAATCTTAAATATAATCAACGGTCTTGATGTAATTCTAGGGAGAATATAATCAATGGGATCTTATCTATTGAACATGCTCAATATAACCAAGGGGTCAAATGTAATTATCAGTCTTGAATATAATCCACAGGTTCAATGTAATTCTTGGGCCAATGTGATCTATTTTTTGTAATGAACGGGCTTAACAATAATCAACAAGATCGAATATAGTTATTGAGCCGACGATTTCAAGATTTATGTACCTTTTTCAAGAATATTCTTGCAGTTATACCTGTCTTCTACACTTGAAGAAGAAATATTAGTTTATAAAAGGGCAGGTTGATATGTGCTTCTATTGCCCCAGTTACATCATCAGCCATTCAGGAAAAAAAATATGGAAATTTTGTTATGATAAGACCGAGCTCTATAGAAAACCCTACATATCCCCTCTTAAACTAGAATTAGGTCAATCATTGTTCAGTTTTACAAGGATGAAATAAAGAAATATAACTCAAATGTAATATCTCTTGACAACATC
>JBDJHY010567702.1:0-16688 GCA_039654485.1 Withania somnifera
CGTCCATTATTTGTTGTATTCTATTATTTATTTCTTTTATTATTGTTACGTGCCTAGTGGTCCCTCGAAGCCTACTGGGTATGGGTTGCTTCGGCAGCTTATACTCATACTACACTTGCACATGTACAAATCCGAGTATAGGTGCCCGACCGTGATACAGATCATTGTTCATGCAGATTATATTGATTTCTTAGAGATTCAGGGTGAGCTTGGCATCCGGCTTTTCCTGCTTCTCTTCGGCATTAGTATTTATATTTTGATCTCCATGTATTTTCGGAGATACAATTGTATTAGACATTTGAATTATTTATTATGTAGTTAGTGGTTCGTATTACACTGATATCGGGTTTTGGGCATTTATTTTTGATTCTATATACTTTCGCTTATTTTATTCATACACTATTTATAACTTGTGCTTTCCACATTTGATAGAGTAGTCCTCCGCTTCGGCTTCAGACTAAAGGGTTGGTTCTCCTACTGGTGGTATATTAGGTGTAATCATGATCTGAGAAATTGGGTGGTGACACATCTTCTCTGATGAAGATTCAAATCCTTCTAATCAAACACATATTGTAAACTCTTATAATCAGTGAAGACATCTACATGCAGCTTATACAAGTAATGTCTCCACAACTTCAAAGCAAAAAGCACCGCTACAAGCTAAAGACCATGGGTAGGAAAGTTCTTTTCATGAACCTTGCGTTGTCTAGAAGTATAATCCATAATAACCTTACCATGATGCATCATAACACAACCCAACCCAACCCAACTATTGAAGCATCACAATACACAACAAACCCATCAAAAACATCAGTCAAAGTCAACACAGAGTAGATGTCAACCTAGTCTTCAGCTCTTGAAAACTTCTCTCATAAGCATCAGACCACTCGAACTTTACTTTCTTCTGAGTCAAAAGGGTCAAGGGAGCAACTATAGAATAGAAGACCTGAACAAATCTATAATTATACCTAGACCCATGATGGATATCTTATAGAGAGGTAGGTCTAGGAAATTTACAAACAGAGTCAATCTTTTGGGAATCTACACGAATACCCTCGCTAAAAATGATATGACCAATGAAGGCGATTGACTGAAGCTAAAACTTACACTTAGACAACTTAGCATAAAGCGGACGCTCTCTAAGCTTCTGAAGAACAACTCGAAGATGTTTTGCAACCTCCTCCTCACTTCTATAATAAACTAGCATATCATCAATGAAGATAATCACAAACAGGTCCAAGTAGGGACTTAAAACCCTGTTCATGAGGTCTATGATAGTTCCAGTGGCATTATTCAAACCAAAGGACATAACCACGAACTCAAATGGACATAACGAGTACAAAAAGCTTTCTTTGGAATATATGAATCTCTAACCTTAAGCTGATGATACCCAGAACGAAGGTCAATCTTAGAAACGTGGCTAGCACCTTGCACGTGATCAAACAAGTCATCAATCCTAAAAATGGGGTACTTATTCTTGATTGTGAATTTGTTTAGATGATGGTAATCAATGCATATACAAAAGGATTAATTTCATATGCACGAACAATACAGGAGTAACCTAAGGAGATACACTCGGATAGATAAACTGCTTGTCTAAAAGATCGACTAGTTGGTACTTTAACTCTTTAAGCTTAGATGGTACCGTCCTATATGGAGGAATATAAATAGGCTAAGTACCTGGAACAAGATCTATACCAAAGTCTATCTCTCTATCAGGTAGGGAATCTAGGTAAATCCTCAGGAAACATATCAAGAAACTCTCAAACTACAAGGACTAACTAGATATTAGGAATCTCGAACTCAGAGTCCTTAACTCGAACCAAATGATAAAGACACCCGCTAGAAATTAACTTTCTGACCTTCAAATAGGAAATGAACTTACCTTTAGGAAAAACTCTACTACCTCCCACTCAAGGACAGGTCCATCATGAAACTGGAAGCAGACAACTATAGTCCTACAATCAAAAATAGCAAGACATGAACAAAGACAATACATGCCTAATTAATATCAAAGTCTACCATATCAAACTCATCCAAATCACCAGGAACAACCATCCCTATAATAGAAATAGGAAAATTACGGTAGATTCCCTCAACTAGAATAGGATCACCAACAAGTGTAGAAACAAAGAATGACTCAGATAAAATATCAGGATCTATACCCAACTGCCTAGAAAAATACAGGGATACAAAAGAAAGAGTATCTCCAAGGTCTAATAATGCATAAATATCTACCTCATACACTCTTAACATACCTATCATCGCATAAGTTGAATGCTCTTGATCTTGATGAGAACCCAAAACATACAAACGGTTTTAGTGTTTGCCTCCACCAGCAGAAGTAGTAGCACCCAACTGAGGTTGGTGTGCTTCTGAAACTACTGCAGGAGTAGTAGTGTGTGGTATGGAACCACCCTGATGAACTGTTGGACAATCTCTCTGCCTATGCCCCAGCAACCCACAAGAATAACAGCTCCTCAAAATACAATTATGAAGACTTTGACCAGTCTAATCACACCCAAAACATCGATTCTGACCGAGATGACATTGACCCCAATGGCCCTTACCACACTTATGACAAACCGTAGCACTACCCTGTCGATCTGAGTTGCTATGATGATTCTTTAAAGGTTTGAATGATAAAGGGGTTGATCCCCTAGAACTCTATTGCTGCTGCTACCTAAACCATTGGACATAGGCTTGCTATCTCTAGAATTAATAGTCTTAGCCCTCTTACTTTGATGACTCCCTCTACACTTAGGCTTATCCTTAGAAATTTTCTCGAGATGCACCATTAATATACCGATGTCCATATTAGTACTCAATATTGCTACTCTCGCCACCTAAATTAAATGAGGAGAAGGCCAGACAAGAACATATCAATCCTGGTATGCATATCACCAATCATCTTTGGAGCATACCTTGATAACTTAGTAAACGTCATGTTTTACTCAGTCACAAACATGGAGCCCTTCCCTAAACTCAAAAAACCACGAACCCTCTTTTGACTCTTACATCTAGGAAAAATCAACCCATAAATACAGTCTCAAACTTCTTTTCAAGATGGCGGGACAACTCCAACTCCCCTGTTCTTCCTCTATAGATCACACCAAGACCTGGAAATATCCTTCAGCTGATAAACTGTCAAGTTAACCCTATCAATATTCAGAACTGTTATCATGTAAAAAATCCAACGAACCTCCTCAATAAAATTCTCCCGATCATCCACAGTCCTTGAACCATGAAAATCTGGAGGACTCAACCTCAATATATACCTTAAAATTCCATTATCAAGAAAAACTAACTGAACCACGACAACCTGAACTAGATGCTGAGTATGTGTCATCATATGTATCATGTTACGTAACTCTATAGTGGTGATATTTGCTGGTGGATGATGAACTGGTGGAGCTTGGTTCTACTGGTTCTTATTATCCTGATGAGATGAACATCATGGAAGCAAGATCTGAAATGCATAAAGTACGAATCAGAAAGTGGAAATAACTCAAAGTCAAACTCTAAAGCACAAAATAGAACATCAATAAAAGAAAACTTTTTCTAAACGTTCTGTATCCTCCCAATCATTGATTTGTTAGAGTCACACGCACAACTAAGATTATACCTAATGCTAGCTTTCATACTTAACCTAGGAATATATGAACCTAGTGCTCTGATATAAAGCTTTTCACGCCATATAGCTCACCCCCTGGGCAGGACCGGTATCTTTAGCCACTAAGTTGCCCTAGCATCCTCACTAGAACCACTTGGATCATGCATAGCTCTACTACATCACTCAAAAGAAGCAATAACAATAATACCATAAGTGTAATGGTTTCCTCACTATAATCAATAAATAGTCTCAATCAAATAGATAAACTCAACTATCAAAACCATCCATCTCAATCTAAATGTCATTACTAGCTAAATAATGGACTATTAGTATAAGAGTTTATTAACTAGTCTCTAACAAATAAAATAATAAAAAATAAAGCTAAAGTCAAAGCTCTAGATAAATAAATACACTATAGCTTTCCCTCAGATCAAGTGACGACTCACCAATCTTCTATCTTCTAGGATTGCAAGTAATATCAACCTCAAACTCCAATAGTTGGCAATAGCTGTATGGGGGTTAACATATACAACAAGAGTAGATCAGCACACTAAACATGTATTGAGTACGTGAGTAGGTATAAAACAAGATATACAGTATAATGATAAGTATTATGCAAGGAATGAACAGTAAAAAATGACAACTTTAACTCTAACTCAAATAAGCAATTTAGCAGTTTATAATGAAAAAAGTTAAAAAGGTCACATCTCAAGTAAACTCAACTAAAATAGCTTGACTCTTGAGTTATTAAAAAAAGATAAAGACTTAGTTAAAAATAATCTTTCACTTTTTTCCTTTCAAAACATTCAATTTTAGCTTCTTCTTGGGAGTTTTTATAACCGGTATACCTCAAGGCATATAGTAATGAAATCCATATATTACCCTGTGTGTAGGGGCTCTCAAACCCCACCATAGGATAAGACACTCTTTCTAGTGGATCCAACTAGACACTCTAGGTACAACTGAGTGGTACTAAAATAATACCCTACGGTGGCTACCCAGGTTATGGTTGTTGGGAACTTCAATGACCACCCTAGATGCTAATACTCTTCCCATTAAATTTTACATCAACACCCGACACTCTTGACTTAATGGAACACCCTCAATGGAACTATAAGTCAAACTACAACATCAACACTCTATACTAGTGGAACAACCTTAATGGAACCAGCTAGCTCTAATCATCATTCAAAACAATCATCAAAACTCTCAACTTATAAATAGATCTAAAATCATTATCAAAACTCTCAATTTACATCCATTAGCCAATTTAGACATGCTTCACTTTCATACTCAAAATCATATAAAAAGTCAAGTAATTATGACAGTTCAACCTTCATATCAAGTTTTAAGAATAAACATTTAAATTTATCATCTATTCTTACCTCAAAGCCTCTTTATTTCTCTACTTCAATTATGAAAATGTTCTAACTAATGAGTACTTTCATAATTAAACAATCATCATGAAAACATAATAATTCTAACTCAAAAATATCAATCAAATCAGTAGTTTAAGGAATCATAATTTAAAGAATTAAACAAGAACCCTAGCATGATTCTACATGTTCAAACCCTTATTTTTAAAAGGATTTTGAGGCAAAAGGATGAAATGAATCCTCGTTGAAATTTCACGTAGTTGATTAGAAGCAATTTGATGGTGAAAAAAGAACTATCAACCTACTATAGTAGTCTCTTTAAAAAATTCTAGTTCTTGTTTCTTTGGAGAAGTTGGAAGAAAAACCCTATCTTGATTTAATTTCAATAAATGAATAATTAATTAAGTTTTTAGGGTATTTATATCATTGTTTTTAGAAGACGAAATGTCATGGGTTTAGCCCAAAAATTCAAAAAAATACTCAAAATAACCTTCAATAGACGAACTAGAAATTTTCCCAAATGCACTCCATGATTCGTGAAATGCATCTCCACGAGTGTTGGAGTGAGATCATCTCACTGGAAACTACCCCTATGCATCATGAGATAGGTCGACGGGTCGTGGAACTCAACTTCATGGCTTGTTGTATGGGTTACGTACTTAACAAAAAAAATAGTTTTTCAGTTTTTTTTATCAAGATTTGACAATACGGATCATGATCTTGAAGTGTACGGGTTGTGGTTGGGTCTCAAGGACCCTTAACAGTTAAACAGAAAGCTTTTGGTTCAATAGTACGACTCCTACCAGGAGTCTTACTCAGCACACTACGAGTCATAATGTTGGAGTCCAGAGTCGTACTATGATTTAACTGTTGGACAGATTTTAGTAAAATATCCATAACATTTTAATGCAAACTCCATGAGACATGAGGTTTGTTATATTGGAAATTAGACCCAAACAACTTTTTGTGGATAGGTCATGGGTTGCCTAAAACATTATATATCAAAATATATGGTCTCTTATATTTGACTAAACAACGAAGCAACACCAAAACTAAGCTTTTTGAAGAGGGATTTGAACTAAACTTTATGATAGAAGTTGTTTATGACCTCAAATCACTTAAAGCACTCATACCACACTTAGTTTAGGATATTATTACCAAGGAAAAATATTCAAGGTGTTACAACTGGTACTACCAGCTGTTGTTGAGCCTAAGTAGCTATAGTCTAGGCTAACAGGTGAATAAAATTACTGAATTATTTAGTGGTGATATTGTCTAGTTGAGGCTCGGGAACTGGGAGAGCTAGAACTGGAGGAGACTGGTCATTAGACTGATGAGGTCGTCCAACTGCTCTACAAAATGGTGTTCTTCTAGAAGGCATGACATGAAACGCATAAAGTATGAGTCAAAAAAGATTCTCGGAGGCGAACTTTAATGTACAAAATAAGACATAAACAAAGGAAATATTCCAAAATGCTCAGTAGCCTCTCAGTTATAAGTTGGGAGCCTTTTTTCACACCCATAAAAAAGACTCTACCTAACGTTAGTTTTCCTAAATCCTAAGACAGTTGAACCTATTGCTCTTACATCAAATTTTTCACACCATGAGCCTATTACTTGGATACTGTAAGGCATCCAAAGCCACCAAGTGACCTAGAAGTACCTTTTGACCTAACATTCAATTATTCATGGCATACACTCAGCGGAAATGTTTTTAATATAAAAGTAGTAATAGACATCTCATAATAATAAAGGATGTAATAATAAAGAAATACTAAGATCAAGACTCAAAACTAAAACTCTATCTAACTAAAAGCCACTACAAACTGAATTGGTAGATTTCTAGGACAAGTCCCTAGTTACCCTGAAATAAAGTCTAAAATTCAAATAAATTCTAAGTCTAGAAAGCTCTAACTAGAAATAAAATGATAAGTTGAATGAAAGAATCTGGTCCCTGAACCATGAGGACTCTCAAAGCTACTCTGATGTGGAGCTACAAATTTGGTTAACAGAAAGTATGCATTAATACTTTGAATATATGATAAGCTAAATCTATATGATAAGAACATGCAGAGACAAAGTATGCATTAATACTTTGAATGTACTTGTATGCAAGAATGTAACATGCAATTAATATATACATATATACAATGACACCTGATTTTGGGAATTAGAAGAATACTTCCGCATTTTATTCTTATGTATTTATTTTCTTCAACTTTTATTTGATTATTTATCTTAGTATTTGTGAATTAGGCTGACCTACCAAGTTGGGAAGGTAGGTGTGATCATATTCATTTTTGGGATGTGATCACACAAACTACTTGTCATGCCATAAAATACCAAGGGATTTTGAATATTAAGTTTCATTGAAAAACCCATCCCCATTTCATGGCTAAAATCACAAGTTTTTACCACTTTCTTTATTGACCTTTAACTCCCAATTTTGGGGTGTACAACTATGAAATTTAGTGTGAAAATCATGTTAAAGTAGCAGAAATTGATGAAAGATTGATTAGAGAACTTACCCAAGTGATGCCTTCGAAAATTTTGATCATGTTCTCTTAAAATTGGGGTTTTACGTGAGTTTGCAAGAGGAAATATGTCAAATACGTGTTTTGTTCAATGTTTTAAACGTCCAAGTGATATATGTTACACACCGCATTCGCGGTGACCTCTCTGTGATCACGGAGCTTAAGGACAACAAATCATCTCGAATGCAGTAGATGCCACGTGATCATAATGCCTAAGAGGCATTAATCATCTTGAATGTGACTGATTTGTCGTGAATACGATAAATGGACAACATAACCATCTGCGAACGCGACCAATATGTCTCAAACACAGAGAAGGCCTTTATGTACAACAACAACAGCAACAGCAACATCAGATCATATCTAATACAAAACTAACTCCGACAACCCCTTCGGAATTCGTTTGGAACCCCGTGAAAATAAATCATATATGTAAACATATTAGTTTCGACGTTTTCGACTTAATGAAACCGTCATATCACGCATACGAGGTCTCCTTGATCTGATACTTGTTTAGGGCCCATTCTTAACTAAAATTATCAAAATGACCAAATACCCCAAGGGCTCACGAAAAATATAAAAGACCTCATTATAAGACAAATTCCACCTTTCGGTTCCAATGGAATCATCGTATTTTCAATTCGAGCATTTTAAGACCAATAATGACCTAAGTCAACCAGTTCACTTAAAACATCAACTTTAGCTCATCTAAAGGTCAAACTCACCACGGATAGTCTAAAACTGTAAATGAGAGTGTAACTAGATCAAAATCAAAATTTTAGAGTTAATGAAACTGACATATTTCAGATATGAGGTATAGAACTTTATATTACCCCTATAGTTCCTCATCTAAACTTAAAAGCTCTAAAAACTCACATTTTTTAAACTTTCATATCAATTCACATCCAGCACCGAACCAACCATGGAACCACACTTAGTTTGATTTAACAGGACTATGGAAAGAGCAAAACAATCAAAATACCTAGAAAAGACAGAAATGACCTTTAGGGTTATTACAATACTCAAGCTAAAATAAGATCGTGAACTATGTTGTACAAATATATGAACAATTTTGACTCTTACTATAACCTCAATATGTACAAAAATGACACTTTAAGTAGGAAATGATAACTTCAAAGAGTATAAGAAAAATTCAAATAAAACATTTCAAAACTCAATGTTTTAACAAGTTATTTAGACACTTAGTTAAAACTTATTTCAAATATTGCCGCTGAACAAAATAAAAGTTTCTATAACCAACATACCCTGTGTGAGCAGCCATAGAATCCAACATATAAACTGATGCTAGGGGAGGGAGATCCTATACCTTGTCATGGTCTAGGGATACTCAAAGTTTTCCTAGTAGATCCACTAAGCCATGAACTAAATATACATCTGCGGCCATGAACTTAGTATGCCTTTTTGGATCATGGACTTTTGACAGTTAAATCCTCTCGGAGCTAATACTTCTCTAAAGCACTAAAGCTACAATAGTTGCTACTCTTGAGTAGTGGAAAACATTAAAAATTTAGCATCTGACCAAGAAAAATTTGTCTTAGCTTCCTTGGACAAAATTTGTCTAATTGACACTGTGCATATTCTTTCAAAAATCTGTGATTCAGGTAACTACAACATTTTTTAAAGATTACTGACATCAAAGTAAGCTTAATCATTGTAAATTTAAAATAATTATTTATTTATTAACAAATTGCTAAACAGGATTAAGATTTATAAATCAAGTCATAATCATGAAATTTTGATATGCATACTTCACATTTGATTATGTAATTATCAACAACAATATAAATAATCAGGAATTATGCCATGAGAATTAAATTCACTACCGATATGATAAGTTGAGATTTATCCTAGAGTTTATGTTCTCAAATCTGAAACTGAAATAAAGTGGATTATATGGACACAGGGGTGGATGGAAACTCCTATTGAAGTCCTCGCATATTTGGCTTGAGGTTATGGATGAAAAAATGATGAACTTTATTGTTTTAATCCCTTGCTGAAGAACCCTAATTTCTCATGAGAAAATTCCTTTTGTTTTCTCTAAGTCTGAATGTTTGTAATGAAAAAAATAAAGGTTTGGGTATTTATACCTCCTAAAACAAGTCTAAAATGATAATAATTAAAGAGTGAAAAATGTCTACAATAATCCTCACAAAAACAGGTTCAAACTGAGTCTGGACAACTTTATGGCGGGGCTGATGGTCCATCAACCCAGTTAACATGTCATTCTAGTCCGTCGAACTTGATACATTTTCTGAGGCCTACTGGGAAGGGTTCGACGATGAAGATGACAAACCTTCAACTCACTCGATGGTCTGTCAAGTCTAGTTGTTAACTAGGATAATTTTTTTTAGGTTACTTGGAATTAAGTCGACATCGGGTTCCACGACCCGTCAACCCAAATGACGGTCCCAGAACCTGAATATGGAACAGTGCACCAGTTCAGATTTTTAAAAAGTTTGAACATGATTTAGGATGAAATTTCAAGATGTAGCAATTTCTTGTTCACCTGGTTCAAAAGTAATATTTATACATAAATACAAAAAATGATATTCTATATATACAGTG
Organism: Withania somnifera; assembly: GCA_039654485.1. Classification (NCBI taxonomy): domain Eukaryota; kingdom Viridiplantae; phylum Streptophyta; class Magnoliopsida; order Solanales; family Solanaceae; genus Withania; species Withania somnifera. The sequence continues at coordinate 10,110 of JBDJHY010567702.1, forward strand.
TAACTTTTTGCTGAGAAAATTCGGGTGGACCCCCTCCCTCACCTCTTAGATCCCAAGCATTCCTTTAGTTATATCTCAACATTTCAATAAAAATACTTGTATGCATTAACAATTTCGTTGCCCCGGGGAATATGCATTAAAAAAGGAGAAATTTTAGCGGATGGTGTTGATACAACTGGTGACGAACTTGCTTTGAAAAAAAATATATTAGTAGCTTATATGACGCTGGGTGGACCTCACAACAATCTTTATTTCCATCACCAATTATGAAAATCATCACTTTCACAAATTAACTATATAAATGCATTTATTTACTTCAGTAACAATACACTTTATGAACAAATACATGAACTATGTAAGAGCTGAAGGTATATCCATAGTAACTGTGCCTCCTGGAATCTTTACTGTTTATCCTAAGGAATATGTGGAAAAAACTGTTTAAATCTCCTACTCCTTACAAGAAGCATCACCCAATAAGAAGCTTATGTAAGCATAGGAACAACAAACTGTTTAAAACTCCTACTCTTTACAAGAAGCATCACCAAATTAGAAGTCAATATACACATGGACTTTCCGAAATTATGCTATTATATCTTTTCAAGCTCTTGAATACTATATTTGGCAACTGCCAATTCAGAGGCGCCGAAACACCATTTTAAGCTCTTGAATACTTTATTAATTCAGTTCTTCAAATTAATAGCGAGCTAAGAAGAAATAGTGTCTCGCATTGCTGCTTGCTAGCTTAGGCTTCGGTTTCGTCTTTGTCAAATGATCGACTTAGAGATTATATTTTTTGATAAAATTCATTTAAAATTAATTATTCAATAATTATTTAATCCAAAAATTTAACCAAACATATTTTTCGGCATATGTGGCTGCATATGCCTTATGTGGGTCACATATGCCTTATATGGGCCAAATATGCAACGTATCGTGAAGTGGTGCATTTGTTCGAAGTTTCTATCTTCATATGAAGAGGACGTATGCAACCGCATATGCAAGACATAAAGTTTAAATTTTCACTAGTTGGAGAATGCGGCGCATATGCAGCCACATATGGGCATATGCGGTCTGCATATGCTTAGTCAGGTCTAAATCAATGCAACGTTTCGGCTGAAAAAGTTGTAACTTTATGGAATCATTGCTCTCTTCTGAAGCAGTACCTTTACTCCATAAATATCTAACTTTTTCTGGGACATGAAGAACAATTAGCTTTCATTTCTTTTACCCTTTTTTACTTCAAAATCAAGTGTGATTTACTGTTGTTGAGTGCTTAAATTCTGCAGAATTTAAGGCATCGCTATTTTATAGAAATAGATCATTTTATCTTAAAAGAATATATTACATAACCTCGATTTTTGAGGAAATAATTTTCTTCGGCACATAATGTGAGTTTATTGGACCGTCTCCTCTCTCTTTTGCTATTTGTGTTCAAGTTTAAAATTGTTTTCTTGTTCTATATTTTACTAATACAGATATTATATCTTGAATAACAAGAATTTTGGCTAATTTTAAGGTAGAGAAAATCGGATTTGGGGCATAATAAACTACTTATTTTCAAAAAAGACGGCAATCAAATTTATATCTCTCTGTCCATTTTATTTCAAATTTATTTTATACTCTGGCCTGAAAATTACGACTACATTTTTAGAAGGATGACATGATGGTGGCGACGTGTTGATGACAAGTTGAAGAATAATGTTTTATGTAGTTCTAAGAGATGATGCAATCCCCTATTTTGGGGTGAAATAAATTATCTTCAAATAACAATTGGCTTCAACCCATAACAGAGTACCTCTCTCTATCTGCTGAATTTATTAGGATGAAGTATCACTCAACGGTCGTGCTTCATTTTCCTCCTCGATACTTGTATCACATCTTTTTGATTCAACAACTTATAGAGGAGAATATGGGAAAAAGGGATTGTCAAATATCTATTTATCTATATGAACCAGGGTCTTGCCCCCCTATGTGATGTTCCCACAATGTTTTGCAATTTTAACTGATGAAAAAAAATGTTTCATTAAAAAAAAAAATTTTTTAAAAAAGGTATGCATGCCTTCTTCTTCCTCTTTTCTTCATCCATCGCTTATATAAATATCTCTTAATGGCGTTGAGATTTGTCCGACTGCTATTTCCTGTTTCTACCGGATTTTAGACTCGTTTCACCACCACCATGCTTTAGGTTGGCCTTTTCGGAAAAAGAAAAAAAAGCTCAAAATCGTACTCAGATTTGCAGATTTTGCTGATGGTAGGCAGTTTAACTTAAAATTCGTAACTGTCTTTTTACTTTTCTGATTTATTGGCTCCTTTAGTTATGAACTTTTTTACTTTACACCATGACAGAATCACTTTATTTCCGACGATTCTTGAAGTGAAGTCATTGTTGCGAACTAAACAAAGTTTACCCAAAACAAGACTTATTAGTTGGGTCACATGAATATTTAATGACAACGCACACTTTATTTGTCTATACAGAGGTACCATCCCTTGTATTAGTTCTGTCCCGATTCAAAAATCAAATTGTAATGACGTTTACATTAATACTCAGAGCATTAAGCGACGGATTAATACCAAGTGCCAAAAGAAAAAAAAATGAAGAGAAGAAATAAAAGAGGATAGAGAACACACAACCGAAAGTAAATTTCTCAAAACCTGATATTGTGGTTGTAGAGAATATATACACATAATAGTATAAAATACAACCACAACGGGGCAAATCTACAAGATAACTATCTCGGATTCAAACTAGGACAACTCTGTGGTAGAAGGAGAGCTGATCACTAAGAACGACAACTGCTTACTGTATTTCCGAAATGGCTTCGGTCTATCTCATACAATCATGTCCTCTCTAATGACTCTAGTAGAACCTCCATCATAAAAAATTTACAGAAGTAAATAAGTACCCAGTAGACACCATAGGCTGATCGGATAAACTTAATTATAAGCAAGAAAGACCAATCATAAATAAATAAGGCAAGATCACGCAACTAACAGACAGAGAACGAGTAGTCATGGTAATACCTAATAATTACATTGAATGGTCAGTTGTCAGTGTGCGAACATAGTGGATTTAAGTCACAAACAAACCATGAACAACACGACATGTACCTAGAGCTCCAACATAACCACCACAAAGAAGGATCATAAAAATGACAAAACAAATAATAGAATAATCTATCGGCAAGTAAGCAAGGAAAATAACCAAGCCAAACCTCGCTAGCAACAAGACATACTAGCACATAAGTAACCTAATGGGATGCTCCCCCTTAAAACCGAATACTACAATCAATCGCGAAGAATACAATGCAAAAGAGTGCTAAGAAAAGTGAATAGTACTCGTACACGCCCTCCCAGCACATAGCCGCAACAGGAAGGACCCACAGAAGACCTCTCCCTATACTACTACTCTGCATGTATACCTTTCTCCCAGACTACACAAACATGCTCGGCATAGCAACCTAGGTCGAAAGGCCCGTGGAGAGATTCGAGCGCACGTATAAAATCCTCGCAAAAATTCAACTAGGGCATAGTCATTAGAGCAAAAATATCAAAACCTGGGCTCAACTTGTATATATTCCAGTGAAAAACTTAAGTCTAAAAATTGTTTCCATGTGGGTAATATCCAAAAATTACAGTGATAGTGAGAAAATAGGATTGAGTGATGTGAGAAAATTGTTTCATACTGCTCATGAGCACACTTGTAAAAGATATAAATACAAATATAAGAAATCACTTTTCAATTATGATTCTGCCAAAAATCCAACTACCTTTTAAAACATCAATGCATGTTTGCAACATTGAACAAATCAGCAGTCTAGATCGCTTCTAGAGCCATCAGTTAAAACTAAGGGATAACTACTAAGCTCTAATTACTAGTGTAATCCCCTTTCCAACCTCAACTACGTTTTAGAGTCATAGCCCCAGGGGTGTTTAACAAGTAAAAAAGCCAGCAAGATAAGTCGTAGGCCAAAGTAATAACTGTAACCCGACTGCAAACTGGCAATTTACCAAACGTATACATCACTAAGTACTCAGTCTAAAAAAAGTAAGTCGTAGAGTTCTTGGATTACGGAGATAACCTCGATATACGCACTGAGATATCTGAAAATTTCGAACAAGCTCGGAATCACATAAAGCTAGCAAAAACACAATTCATGTGTCAAGACGAGTAAAGCAGGATACATATTGCTACATAACAACTTGGGTCGAATTGCGGGCTAAAAATGAGCCCATTAGCCCCGTAGCTTGAAAAATAAAAATAAAAATACCGACGTGTAGAGCACAATCCAAGAACATATAGTTCAAATTTGGGCTTAATTCGATAAAAAACGAGTGACATATGAGCTCGCAAAGTTAAGAATGTAAAACTTTATACATTTTAAGAACTACATGCGGAAATGAGTATAAAAATTACCTGAATCGGCTAAAAATGAGTGCAAAATATTCTCCTCTGAACCATCGCAAATTTGAACACCGATACCAAAATATAGATAATTAACCTTTCCGTCCCTTCGTGTTTAGTTGCTATGCCAACTTTGGCTCCCCGTAGCTTCTTTAAATATGTACTTATACATGTCTATTGCAGCGGTTAAACAAATAAACAAACCTTTAATTCGTAATGGAAAGGAATGAAAGAAAGTGCTGGTTACTATATACATAATAAAGAGAGAAACAAGGAGAAAAAACATTCATATCTATATATTTATTTGAGGGCATAGGCGGTGGAAACTAGTGGAATAATCAATCTTTTGTATAAAATTTGACCACAAACTTTATTACCATTTTAATGAAATGAAATGAATGGATAAGTAAAAATATATACATGCTACAGTGATATTTATTCCAAAAGATTTTTTTGTTATTAGACTTGATGTTCTTATTAAAATATTATTAGACTCTAAAACTCTTGTAAAATAAATATATACATCAATATATCGTGGATAGCTTAATTTTTCATAAATTATTTAAAAGATTTTAGGAAAGTCACCTTTTTTCCAAATACTAATTTAAATATAATATTTTTTTAACACACGTTAGTGTTAATAAAATCTTCAAATTTAAGTTTGTAAGCCTTCGATATGAAACAAAAGATAATCGTAAAAAAAGAACTGGAGTATCACATCAAATTTTTTTTTGAGTTACCCAATTTTAAAGTTAAAACTCTAAAATAGAAAAATTGAGATACATATGACAGAACTATCAGGGAATCATACTACTGGCCTCAGCAAATCATAAATGACTTGGGACAACTATTGAAATATTCTATATTATAACATTAACGAAAGAATACAAATACCATTGATTGAAAATTGAAAATAGAAAGAAGAGAGATACAAAAGAATGGAGGCTAATAGTAGAATGGGAAGCCTTAAACCCTAAAACAATACAAAAAGCATTTATATAGGCTAGACTAAACTAAATAAGGAAAATCTAATTAAGAAAAAGATTATACTAAGGCATAATAACTATTTTAACAGGAAATCCATTATTATAGTATACAAAAAGAATCCTTCAAAATTAGTCCTATATGTATGTGACATAATACCTAATCCGTAAGCAAAAACTAGTCTCACTTGTTGTCTTTTATAATTCCATCTCCTTCACACCTTCCTTCTTTACATCTCCCAACGGCATTAATATACTTTAACCATAATATGATATTCTTAGGATTCAAATCAAAACTGGAAAAAAAAAATTGAATTGTCAAAAACAAGAATGAATAACCCTCTCCGGTTATTTAGCCACTTAAAGATATAAAGATATATCCCAAAGTCCAAAGGCACTTATGGTCTTTCTAAGAGAAAGTGCCCAAATAGCTTCATGTAGAATCATTATTTAAGATGCATAAAGATTTTGAATTTCTACTCCCTTTAATGACAAACTCAACATCTCATGTTCTTTAGTACTCCTAGTCTAGAGTAGGGTACTTGCCAAATCTATTCAGACATTAGGTCTAAGGTTAGAATGACAGGTCGAACTTAGTTAAGCTAAGGTTACACAGTTCCCCATTTAAAAAAAAATTCTTTGAAATTCAACTTAAAACTTTAAATTAATTGAGATGCAATAAACTTTTTGTAGAATAGCGGTAGCAAATGATTAATAGTAATTAATAATTACTAGTAATTGCGTAACAAATAAAAAGTAATGGTAGGAATTACCATCAATAACCGTTATGGGATGCTTTCCCATTAATGCTTCCCCACTAACAGTTATTGAAGCAATCTCGCCCATTAATAATAACACGGCTGTTACAAAGAGTGTGGTTGTGACCAATACGAAAACCACCCTTCATTTATAGCACCCACTAAGGTGGTTGTTATAGGGAACTGCTATTAAAGTCTCAATTGAAGAAAGGCAAAGGTATGCTTACTATACTACTCACAAATATTCTTGGAATTCTCTCTGTGATAAAACTAACTTAAGCATCGGAGAACTACCCCGGGGACCATCCTGGGCTTTGTTTTGCAGGAACTCTCACATATTACCGCGGCTCGCTATTATCCGGCGTGTTTAGCTTGGGTTACTGTGTTGGTGATTTATCTAGACTCATCAATTGGCACAGTTTGTGGGGATCGA
>JBDJHY010567810.1:4147-16687 GCA_039654485.1 Withania somnifera
AATCAAGAAATGAAAATTTCCTAAAAGTCATGATAGCCCTCGAAGATAAGTAACAAACATCTCCTCATTAATCCGCGAGTTGTATTATACTTGGCTTATATATAGTGGGATCTACAAACCTAGTGCTCTGATACCAACTTGTCACGATCCGAGAATTAAGTTGTGATGGAACCTATATTTACCACTATAACAGGTCATCCGAAACTACGATAATAGTTTAAAACAAGTACAAGTGCAGAAATACAAATGACTAAGCTAGAAGATTAAAAAATTTAGGTGGAATCATAATATAAACCACAAAATCAGGTGTCCACTGTTTACAAGTCACTAATATGAATATTTGTATAAAATCAAGTCTCACTAAGTCTTTAATAATTAAAAACAAAGAAAAATAAATAATAAGTGAGAAATCCTGCTTCTGCAGGCGGAATAGGCAACTATATCAGAAATCGCAAGAAGATGTGCTTGTTATGAGAATGAATGGAGACCCAGGATGACTCTGGCATAGCACTTGCATGAAAATGCAAAAGAACAAGTGTGAATACAGAAATGGTACTCAGTTGGTCCTAATATAAAAATATAACGAGAACCCTGATAACCAACCACCCTCTAATAACTAAAACCTGCAACAATCCTATCCAGCGGCCACAATAGTTTATACAAGTATAAAATATACAATAACCAATACAAGTTAAAGATATTTACAGCCCTGTAGTACAGGTAATAATCTCACAAATCAGGAAATCAGGTACCCGTCAATTATAAAAAATGAATCTCAATTCAACAACAAGTAAGAAATTTCCACAATATAACTCAAACAGAAACATAACTCAATACAAATGCAATATGCAAATAATCGTGATGCATGTTGTCCTATCTGTAAATACCTATTGCCGATACACAATCACAATCAGGACCCATGGGGGATTTTCAAGGTCTATGTGCCCATCCAAAACTATTTTTCACCGGAATATATCACTATCCAGAACCATTTCCTATTGGGTTTATCATATCACTAGCAGAAACATTTCCCATCGACTTTATCATATCACTAGCCAGAACCATTTCTCAACTACTTTATCATATCATGAGACAGAACCATTTTTCATCAACTTTATCACAACATTTGTTTCAAGAGCCACAGTCAAGTTCTATATGCAATCATTAGGTAATCCATATTAATGAAATCGAGGAACGTGACACTTAAATCAGAACACAATACTACTTAATCTATCACAAGCAATAACAAGTTATTTATTCATTTTAGTAGATTAGCCTCCACAATGCATCACAATCAAATATTTATAATTTTATATAAGTTAACATTAAGGCAATCATAAGATAATTTCATCCAAACACGATCAATCCAACTCAAGGCATCATCACAAAAAAATATTATATCTCAGTCAAGCCATAACAGAGCATTCTCAACTAGATATCAAGTATCATCAATAGAATATTTTAAAGTATCGAAGTAAGATATCCATCTCAATCATTTAATCCAAATCAATGCATCACAACTAACAATTAACTTAACAGTTACACAATGTAAGTAATTTATTACATGGATTTCTTTATTTTAACTTTGCATAGTTGAGACTAGTAGGCTGGTGAGTTCTCGTTATTTTACTCACACGGTTACTCCAAATAGTCCCATTACTTTCATTTACAAATAACTACTAAAAACTTTATAGAAAGATCATAGAACCTCAACTTGCCTTTAAAGGGGACAAAACACTTAAGTCAAAGTTTTGCTCTTCCGAATCACCTTTGAGCGCTCCCAATCTATTCAAATATGAATTCTATATAAGAAAATAAAATTATCAACACTTATATTGCCATACTTTAAAATTGAATTCAAAAAGTCAAACTGGAGCCCCAAGGTCAAATCTGAAATTTTTTTCAAAATCATATTACTCATAAATTGGAAAGTTTAAATATGATTTTTTTTAAAAGGGAGTTAAAATCGACCTTAAAATCATTAACTTATCAAACATTAACATAACCGGAAAACCCTCAAATTTTCAAGCTTATAAGCAATTTAAAACGATAAAATAGTTGATAAATCAGTAAATTTATGATAAAATCAGCTTACCATAGCATAAGGATCCTAAGTATGACATTTCATCAAAAACTGAGTCTGAATCGATAAAACCCTAATTTTTCTTTAATAATGTCACATATGAATAAAGAATTGCAGCTGAAGAAATCATGGAAGAATGCCAAAAAGAGCATTGGATACTACCCCTTACTAAAGCGAGAAGAATGCCAAAAGAATAACTTAATTTCAAGCTCTGCAACTTCAAGTATGCTCAAAATACCAAATAAACTCAATCTGATATTTAAATACACTGACTAGTGCACCACAAAAATACTTGTACCAACCATATTATTTTTTCTGAAAAGGCCATAACTTCCTCATATAATAGCGAACAGAGCCAATTATTTTTGTGTTAGTTCTAAAATTTCAATACGGATTTACTGGTACCATCCAAACATCAAAATAAGTTCATTTTATTTAAGTGATACTATTAAAACTTCACTGCCAAAAACTTCAAACTCCGAATAAGTATCAAAAACTCATTGGGGACCTCCCAAACACAAATCAATAATTTAAACACTTGTAAAATATATTTTGGAACTAATAAATCATTAAAACACTCAAACAAGTCATTTTAATCAGATGTTGACTGAAGTCAGCTCTTAACATAAGAATCTCCAAATTTTTAAATAATGACTCAAAACTCATCCATAAACCTCGGGAATTGAACTAAACGTTCAACTAGACCAAATACCATACTTTAGAGCTGATGAAACTATCAGAATTCCATTCTGAACTTTCTATCACCAAATACTAACTTTGATCAACTTTCTTATGCCTTCAACTTTCAAAACTGAAAAACTATTCCAAAACTTATAAGTGCAATGGGATCCAAACCAATAGTTCTACTAATATAAGAAATTATATTCCGGAACTAACAGAATCAACGGATTTTGCATTGGATTGCTCTAACTCCGAATATTGACCAAGTTAAACTTATAACTTAAACTTCTACATTATCCTGTTAACCCACCTAAACTCGTCATGAAAGGGCTAAAACTCAAAACAAAGGTATTCGTCAATCAAATTCCATATTTTGGAGATCATAGAACTAATTTCAGAGTTTCGAGACTTTGAACCCAGATATTGACTAAAGTCAATTATCTCACACTTTAGGCCTTCAAATAATAAAATCCTCGAAAATCGATGTATTCCCTTTTGTTCTCAATCCAACCATAAAACCATAGTTAGTATGATACAATACAACAACAAAAGAAGGTAAAACAGTAATCTGAATTAAAAATGAAAAAATGACCTTAAGGGTCTTTACACAACCATGTCATGCAATTCACCTCCCTCCCTGTAAAATTTCTTAAACATATTGATACAGCCCAAAGGAACTCTATGTGGGGCTCTAATATAGAAAAAAAGGATGCATATGCTTAGTTGGTACACTATCACTAAGCAGAAGAAGAATGAAGGTCTTAGTATCCAAAAAGCCGTAGGAAGAAAAAGGTTTCTCATGTCAGCCTTGCTTGGAGATCATGTATGAATCCTAACTCACTGTGGGCTAGAGTTCTAGTTGCTAATTATGGTAACAACATGAACCATAGAAATAGTACTTCCAGAATTTAGAAATGCTTGACCAATAATTGGTTTCATTGCAGCAAAGCCTCTCAATGGGAGTCTACAATGGGGATGATATCTATTTCTGGAATGATAGATGGTTATATAATCATCTACCCTCCAACAATTAGGGACCTCATTAAGGTCCCTCTCTATAGTACTGATCTCAACAAAAATCCCTCTGACATTTGGCAATATAGAAATTGGGAATGGGGTAACCCCGCATTGAACTACCTAAAGAAATAACCCAAAGCATCACCATCTTTTTCTCTTATGTTAAGAGTAGGAAAAAAGACATTAGAAGATGGAGACGAACTGGAAATTGGGTTTTCTCGAGCAGCAGTGCAACCAATATGATTAATAATGGCCAAGAGACTGAGAATGGAAGTAATCATAATAAATTCAACTGGTTATGGAAACTTAATTTCCCTAATAAAATTAAGCATTTCATTTGGTTAGCTAATCATAATAGACTTCCTTGTGGCAACACACTTGCAAAAATGCACCTTGACATTGACCAATTTTGTAAATACTATATTCATCAAGTTGAGAACCTAGACCATATGTTCTAGCAATGTAGGATTAACCATAAGCTTTGGAATGACCTTATAAGGAACTCCACAAATATTAACCCCCTAGACACTTTCTATAACAACACTCTTAATTGGTACACCATCCCTTTTTGTCTTTGATCAATATGGAAAGATAGGAACAATAATGTGTTTAACCAAAAAAATGATGAACCCTTATTTACTTAATGCTACCGGGGAAGTAATATTAACATGTTTGAATTATAATATTAAGTCTCTTAGAAGGGAAGCCACCATCGTGGTAAAGTGGAGAGCCGAGAAAATAGGTCATTTTAAGTTACCCATTGACAGATCTGCCTTGGATAACCCTGGGGCATAGGAGGAGGGGGAGGGGGGTCTTAGAGGGGTTATCAGAAACGGTAGGGGTGAATGTGTACTCGAGGGAAATTTCCCTAACTACTAACAATCAAGCCGAGCTAATAGCTCTGAAATAAGGCATGAAAATTGTCAAAAGTCACAACATTACATTGCTTGAAATCAACCGAGGTTATACATATGACCACTAACATAAGTCTGATATACAATGCTCTTGTTTTGGAATACAAGTCAATACTGGAATAATTGGGGAATCCTCCAATCAATCACATATATTGGCGAAGGAAAGTGCTAAGCAAAGTTGTTTGATGCTGCTAAAGTTTTTGTAGTTCCACCTGTGTATACAATCAAAAGCTTCTAGGATGACATCGAAGAAGAATAATTTTTTGTATATAATAATAATAAATCCGAGCATAGCTCAATTTACATTCACCCCAATGGATAAACAACTATAACTATTAATATTGTATGATACTAATATCATTTCCTACTCTAAAAAATGGTAATACTAACAAAACAAATCCAATTAGCAACGCCAATTATTGTATATCTATTTGTTATGTCTGAATTGGTTTAGACAGTTAAAATACATAATCTAATTTTTCAAAAAAAAAAAAAAATCAATTATGTAATTAATACTTATTTTAGCATGATTTAATATTTTAAATTATGATAATTTTTATTATGGAATTAATCTGATTTATAATATTTGTTTTATGCGACTTCATTAACTTTTTTGTTGAACATATTTATGACCCTTTAGATAATTAACTAGGACTAGAAAAAACATTTGATGCATGAGTTAATTGTATATTTGCATGAAAATTTTATCAAGAAAATATGAGAAAATCGCATAATTTGAGAAAAACTAGGGTTAAAAGTCTTGAATTTTTTAGTTAATTTTAATTCGATTTATAAATTTAAAAACCTAATACACATAATTTGATTTATTATTTTAAAATTCTATACCAATCAAGTTCATATACACTTCAAATAAATACTATATATAAATTTTGTGATATCAAATTATTTTAAAAAAAATACTGCACGCAGCCGTTGAATAAGAAAACTGAGTTCCTCAATTTTGAACAAGTAATTTTTATAACAATTTAAAACTTATTAAGCTATTAAAAAAATAAGATACTTCATCGTATTAAAGCTCTTATTATAAATAAGATTTGAAAAAAATTTGATCACAAGAGTTTATAATACATAATTTGACTTTACATTTTTTTTAAGAGGTTATTTTTATTATATTTAAAATAAAGTTTTATTTATATTACAAAATTAAGAAAAAATATACTACTGTTAACTATTATTATTAGTTTTTAATATATGTATTAAATTATAAATTTATTTATTTTTGTTCTCTCTTTTGCTGTCACTTCTCACAATCTTATCCAAAACTGCGTGCTTTGAGTTAGTCATTTCTGACGGTGCTTCACGAATTCGTAGGCTTCTTATAGGTATTTGTCCTTTTTTTTTTTTAATTACTATTTATTTTATTTATTGTTTTTAATAAAAATAAAAGACTTAAAATAATTATCAATTTAATAATAAAATATAATTAATTATTAGAAAACATGAGACCGTGAAATATTTTTGGAGTTGGACTCTGAAAAAACAAATCTAGTCATAAAATTTCCAATTTTTACAAGAATTTTTAAAATTAAAAAAAAAACACCTAACAGAAATTATTTTTGCTTTTTTCTTTCTAATTACTCATAAAAATATTAAAACAATTCTAATTTGTATTAATAGCGCCATACACAAAATATCCTTTTTTTTTTTTAACTGTGAAAACAAAAACTATCTTGTTCAAATTCTCATAATCAAGTGTCTCCTTGGTTTCCATGTGTGCTCTTACTATAATTAAAATTAGTATTAAATTATGATTAAAAAGTAAAATAATTCAACTATGACAATGATAATAAGTTATTTAGTGTAGTCTTAAAAAGTAAATTTTGACGAGGATCGTATATATATAGACCTAATTTCTACCTTATTGAGTAATTATATTTGATGAACCCCAGTTTAAAAAAAAACATTTTAAACAAAATTTTAGTCAAAATAAAACAAACAACATAGCATAATGAAACAATAAATAATAATAAAAATTATATTATAATAAATTAATATTATAATCAATCTACACGAAATAAAAAAAACAAAAATAATATTATAACTATTAGAATACACAAGAAGGTAATACACACTACCTACTAGTATGGAATGTGCCTACGCTCTTATCTACTATCTCTTTGTCTTATCGTACCTAATAGCTTTTTTTTTAATACATTTGTTGATCACATATTTAAATCATCTCAGTCTATTTTTTTATATTTTAATTTTTATTAAAAAATTAAAATAATTAAATTAAATTATATTTTTAATTAATATTTTATAATAGTTTTTTGTAGTTAACGGTTTTGGATTGTCGTAATTAGTCACTCAGTTTAGTTTAGCATTCTTTGAACGAATATATTTATTAGATTTATATATATATAAGAGTCGTAAGTGTTTAATTTTATAATATAAAAAATATTTTTTAATGAATCATGTTATACGAGTCTTTAGTGTAATTTATGGTAAAAAATAAAGTAGGATAGTGATATTTTATTTAAACAATGATGAGTGCTTGGAATTCTTATTCTAACGCTACAAAAAGTTGAAGCTCTTGATTAGAAGATAGGAATAAGATAATATCGGTTTTGGTGTAGCTGATAAAGAAAAAATTTAATATTTAAAGATCGAAGATTTAAATTTTATTAATATATTATAATTTATAAATATTTTTATAAACATTTAAAGAATTTGATGAAACTGGCTCTAACCCACATAATAGCCGACATCGAAATCAGCTTTTTTGTTTAAGAAAGAAGATCTACCAAAAAGAAAAAGAAGTGTCACTTCATTTTGTGGATAAGTTGATAAGGCTAAATAATACTATAATAGGTTACCAACTGTTTAATCTGCTTCTTTTTCTTCTTTCTATTAAAAGCAACAAGAAAAGCTTTTGGATTAATTGTCTTATCCTAAAAGTTTTCAAGATGAGTAGAAAATTTTATTTGATGAAATTAGATAATAAGTAGATGTTTGATTATTCTTATAAGTTTGATTAAATTAATTTATAAGTAAGATAGAGTAAATATATATTCAGTAAAAATAATATTTTAGTTTATAAAACTTAGAATTCAGTTCATATAATGTCGTTTTCGGAAGCTAGAGAAAATATATCTTAGATACATCAATTAGTAGGTATGAGAGGATTAATATTGAATTCTGGACTATCAGGATATCTAATCGTTGTTCGCTCCCTATGCCTTCGCACCTCAGGTCGATAAGGGCTCAGAGAGCTGCCTTTTCTTTTGGCATTCCCCTATTCTTAATCGCACTTGTTATGTCTATCAACAAGAGTCCATCCCCTGATATAATCGATAGTTAGGTCGAAAACATATTTCTGGATAAATGAACAAACCTTTTCTTTTTCATCAAACTCAAATGACTAAGCAAATCATACAATTCAACTATAGAACGATTTTGAGGGAGGAATAATATAGATTTCAATAGCATGATTTGAATACATAATATATTAAAGGCTAGACGCATATCAATTTGGGTCATCTTGATCAAATATTGATTGAAGGCAGATGATATTATAGGAAAGATCCTACGGAAAAATTAGTCTACGCCGAGATGATAAAAAGCTTAACGCCACTGATTTTTTTTATTGGTCATTTTTCAGATTTTTTTTTTATTTGTAGTTTCGCTCATCATAAATTTCTCTTTGTCGAAAAGATCATTTGATGAATTTATTCATATAATTGGTTAAGAGTTTGATGATTTAGACATGAAAATTTATTGGTGAAAAATAGTTTAAAAGTATTTTCTTATTCTAAAAGATTTGTGGCATCACAACATCAAACATTCAAAGTTCTAATATTAATGTCCTCGTGAAGAACAGATTATCGAAAGAAGATCTTGCTCTCATTATTTGCAATAATCAATTGTTACTTGGAGTGAATGTCGGTCAAGAAGTACTTTTCTTGTTAATGAGAACATATCTATTGATAGTTAAGCCGGATTCACGCTGAAAACAAATAAAATAAAGGTTTAACTTAAAGTAAAACAGAAGTATATCCCAAGACTGAATACTAGTTTAATTGATAAAACTGAATTCATAATTAAAACATGAATAAAAATCAGTTAAAGACTCTGTTGTTATAGTACAAGAGTGACTCTAAGTACAAAAATCTGAATAATACATGAATAATATCTACACTGTCTGGAAAAAAAAAATACAAAATGTAGAAAATGAATAGAGCCGAAGTGATCTTCGAAAGTTAAAGTACACCATAAATTCTAAGTCTAGCTATCACACACGATTCTTTATGTGCAGTGTCTATCCGTAGGTGGATCTGTATCAAAAACATATAGGGAAGTAGGAGTGAGTCAATCCATTTATACTTAATAGGCAATATAGACCAACTGAGCTTGAATATAAACTAAATCATATAAAAGTTATTACGTAAATCTACACCCAGACAATTATCCAGCAGTTCAATATCAAATAATTCACAGCGCATCACAGTTAGTATCCCAGAGAATGTACCAAGTTCAACAGATAAATATATGTGCAAAAGTATGATGCAATGTAGGTGAAATAATATGTCATTCAATGCAATGCACCAATATACACACTCCGAGCATATAGCTTCTAGGAATGGGACCCACGGGGGCTAGCTAAACCATATACCACTGTTCGACACACACATTGGATCACTCAAAGTATCTGAACAACACTGTTCGATATACACATCGGAACACTCACAGTATCAAAACTTTATTGTCTGGCACAACATTGAACCCCTCATATCATGGTATGATGAATATGTGCAAGTTATGATAATAATACGATGACATAGGCAATATGCATATAAGTATGAACAACATCTCTCAATCCCTCCTAAAACGACCCTCTAAGCTAATATTATTAAATCATCGATCTAAATCCCATATCGTAAAGCCTCTCAAAATCATGCTCCAAGTATCACAATAATTACAATCTCTCTCTCTCTCTCTAATAATGAATTTCAACACAAGTTCTCACATATATATTTTTTGAATATCCAAATAAAGCCCTCATACGGGCAACATAGAAATAAAGAGTAATAAAATATAAGCCCCGCAAGGACATCACATAGTAATCCCTCAAAATATCATAAAATTTCTTAATTTACATGCTCATAACATTCTTTATACGATAAGTTTCTATCCCAAAAAATCCGAAAGAAATTAAGTTATAGCAAACTCAAAAGCAAACAACAAATTTTTATAAATTAACAATGAGTCTTCCCTTTATGTAGGGCCTCAAAATACTTCTAATCTATCAAAAAATAAATTTTAAAAGTAAATACGAATCTAACGATACCCATATTACATTACTTTAAATTTTAAATTCAAAAAGTCAACTCCGAGCCACAAGGACAAAGCTAAAATTTCATTTAAAAATTAATTTACTCATAACTTGGGGAATTTATATGAAATTTTATTAAATTCGAGTTGAAATCATCCCTCAAAACCTCAAAATGCCATTTTCGAGTTTAGAACCAAAATTCAAATTTTTGAATTTTTGAGAAACCAAGAATTTAAGGATGAATCATGAAAATACTAATTAAAAGTGATAAAATAAGAATTTGAGAACTTACTCAATAATTACATTTGAAAATCTCCTTTAAAGTTTTTCTAAAATTGCTCTTGAGTTTTCCCAAAATGATTTTTCCAAGTCAAACTTTCCAAATATAAAAGAAATGGTTGAAAAGGAATCCTTTATTAGCTTTTAAAAGTATGAAATGATGAAAATAACCCTCAATAAAATAACACCATTTCCACACACAGAGTTTCACGAGTCTATCCACGAACCTGGTTCCATTCCACGACTCGTGAAAACTGACTCATGGTTCTTGGGCTACTGGACCACTTTTAACAGTTCACCTCCATGAGTTACTCTAAGAACTGTGGAATCGATCCATGGTACATACTGTGACCATGAATTTGTGTCAGAGGTAGAAAAATTCAGGAGCCAAACCACAGCTGGCTTTACAACTCGTGGACCAGCTCCACGAGTCTGGTCCTATACCACGATTCACTAAACAGAAAACCTAAAAATCAAAACTTATCTTGTCTAAAAAAATAAAACCACATAGAAAGTTCTAAAACCTCAATAAAGAGTCGTTCTAGACTTAAAATTTCCCAACAGATCCAATTGAATAAATGAAATTTGAATTCAATCAACCGAACTTCAAACATAGACCAAAGTCAAACTATTGTTTTAAAACTCAACTTAACTCGTCTAATAGGTAAAATTACCATGAAAAGCAATTATACCTATGAAAAGCCTAATGCTAAAAATAAAGGTACTTCTAGACCAAATTATACATTTCAAACCTAATAAAACTAACGAAATTCCATTCCAAAAATCAAAACTCTAAATGTTTTTTCTGGAATTTTAGCTTTGAGACTGGGAAATTCGAGAGTGATTTCTTGGAAACATGTTCAGAATTTAAATCTGACAATTCCATTAGCTTTGGAATGGGACCTTTAGTATAAGGAGGTTCTTGGTTCGAATTTCGAGGCTTTCAGTTGCGTGTTATTTAGTTTAACGAAATAACTGACAGGTCACATTTATTTTATATAATAACTACCTTTTTTTTAGTAAAAATAAAAAATATATTTTTAAGTCCTTCTAAGGCATTGGCGATAATTATGACATCGTTTCTCGAATAGTATAGTCCTAAAGATATTAATATTTTAAACGGAGATAATGAGTCTAATTAATCAAAAATTTTATTATTTCAAAAAGAAGATTTTATTATAAATATTATTTTATTAATTTTGATATATTTAAAAGGTTATAATAATTTTATAACGAGTCCATGCAACACCCGAATATACTTTATTTTAATATTATATATTATATTATATTATATATTATATATATTATGCATAATTATATTATAAAATGGCGGTTGATTTCCTTAAGTTAAAAGGAAGAGTGCATATGCACTTCAGCCAACAAAAAAAAAAAAACGGAGAATCAAAAGCAGCAAACAGAAAAGGAAAAGAAAAAGAAAAAGAAAAAGAAAAAGAGGAAGAAGAAGCTAGGAGAAAGGGTGCTACATAAGTTTTGATCCATAGAAATGTGTTTTTGTTCTTCTATGTCTAATTTTATCGGGTAATTTCTCGTTCTTACTTTTATTATAAAGTTTGCAATTGAATATAAACTTTCAGGGCTTATATCTTCCGATTCTACCGTTAAATTTAGCTCTATATTGTACCATATGACGTACGAGTTGTACTCTACGCGTGGGTATAAATATTCTCAATTTTTGTGCTGTTAGGGTTTACGGACCCGATTTTAGTCGGGATTTTGACCCCGCTAGTTATATAGTAATATAGGTCTTGTTTTAGTCGTATTGAATCATAGGTTGTGTTTTTGCTAGTCTCGCTTGATTTCGAGCTTCATACATAATTTTGAATATTGAAAGCACACTTTTTGAGGATATTGCCGAATTCTAGGTAGGCTACGGTCTACTTTTCTTAGATTGGGTATTAAAATAGTATATTTATGGTAAAGCTCCAGCGGTGCTGGAATAATTATTTGGGCCTCGATATGCTTATTCTTTCATCCTATGGTCTCTTAGCTGGATTGTAGATTAACTGCTTACCTGGGGCTATACTGCCCTGCCTCGCATGTCTCACGCCAACTTTGGACTGTAGTATGGATAAGGAAGGAGTAACATCTTTGATGCGTATTTTATATGCGGGCTCTGGACCGCAGTGAGGTTGGGGAGAGAATTAAACTAGTGATTAGAGCTTGGTAACTATCCCCCGGTTTAGGTTGGTGGCTTTAGAGGCGATCTAGGTAGGCTACTTTGTTGTGTGTTATTTGTGGTGTTGATTATTTGT
>JBDJHY010567918.1:0-16686 GCA_039654485.1 Withania somnifera
ATGTTAGTCAGTCTTTCTTCACACTCAATGATGAACTCATGGGCAACCTCCCCTGGAACTCTAATTAATCTAGGGGGATCCAACCTCAGGAATTTGTTAAGGAGTTTCTGCTCCGTATCTGTCATAGTCGGTTGTTTTTTAACAGTAAGAGTAATAGTTGGCATTGGTATGACCAGAACAAGTGTAGAAGTCTCTGCTAGAACAATCGATGGAACTAGACGTACTGTAGGGACTGCAGCTGCAGGATGGGATATTGGAACTACTGGTTGTGTCCCTTCAGTAGGAGAACTACCGTATGCATTACGTAGCTGCCACATTGTGCTATGGATATCAGGAGAAGGCACTGTGGTATGTGCTGGAATAGATCTTGCTATAGGAGCTGCAGCTGGTGTTGCAATAGGTATCGTAGGCACTGGTGGAACCTCGATAGTAGTGATGAGAGTAGGCACTTCTGTAGGTGCTCTAGCTACCTTCCTGACTGCTGAAGAACGTGTACGAAGCATCTGCTAAAGAGTGATGACAATGAGTGTGAATTTTCAAGAACCTATCAAGGATATACGCATGATACAAGGTTCAGAAAAAAGAGCTATTTTCCTAAGTATCACTATAGCCTCCCGAAGATAAGCAATAAACATCTCTGCATCGATTCGTAAGACTCTACTAGTCATCAGTTCTATACACTACACCGACCAAACTAAGCTCTGTATCAATTTGTCATGACCCGCTTTTACAGATCATGATGGCACCTATTATACTACCAGTAGGAGAACTAACCCAGTAGTCCGCAGCCAAAGCGAAGGAACACTATATCAAATGCGGAAGGCACAAGTTTGATATAGTAGTATATAAGTAAATAAAGCGGAAGTAATAGAGTCAAAATAATATTCTCAAAACTTAGTATCAGTGCCAAACAAACCACTAAGTACAGAAGTAAGAAATCAAATAGCTAATACAACTGTATCTCCGAAAATACATAGAGATCAAAGTGGAAATGTTGATGCTGATGAAAAAAGGAAAGTTGAACGCGAAGCTCACCCTGATTCTTCATAATAAAATGTAAACTACATGAATAGTGGTCTGTGATCACGGTCGAGCACCTGTACTCAGATCTGCACATGTGCAAGTGTAGTATGAGTACAAGTTATCGAAACAACCCGTACCTAGTAAGCTTCGAAAGCCCACCAGGCATATAACAATAACAAAAGAAGTAAATAAAGAAATATAATAAATGGGATAACGGAAGAAAATACTACAATAAGAAAATCCAGCTACTTAAATAGAATCAAGTACAAGTAGACATGTTTAGCTATCTAATCACATAACTGGATTTCAGAAAACGAAGGGAAATGTACCTAGAAATCTTGCAACAGTATATGCGAATAATAATACAATAAACAAGAGTCAAAAGAAGACAGGAGGAAAACATTGATGGTATATCAGTAACCTCAAGTATAATGGAAAACTAATAAGGGAGTACCACGCAAAATAACCCATATAAGAAACATTCCTAAAAAATGAGCTGCATTAACTACTCAATAAAGCAACAATATAATAAATACGCTAAACATAGAAGTCACGCTCACAGTAGGCCTTACATCTCAGCCAGGGTACACTGAAGAAAACAAGTGTGAAAAATTAAATACAAACACATGAAGTAACCGATCCTGTGTGTGCATCTCCTCCGGTACCCGTAGGCCCAGTAGGAAGAACCCATGGAAGGATAACCTAGATATTCCCAGTATATCTCCCATTTTTCTATATACCCCCTCTTCGTGTCAGCCGCATCCCGGAGGCAAGGTCTATGGTGGTATGTCACCACGTACGATCTCTAGCGTCATCATGACCTCACATCCCAAATCACAAAGCCAAAGGGTCTTAAAGGCTGGCATATCGTACCTAATATTAATAGTCTCATCAAGTCGTACTTGAAAAGTCAAGGCATGCATTGCCTCAATATACTATATCACCAATATCCTCAAGGAATTTATCATCAATATATCTATAGCCGTCAATGTGATAAGTGTCAAAAAGTTGTACTCGCTGTCGTACCATAACAAACTCAAGTGCCAGTAGTTGTACTCACTGCTGAAGGAAGCCGATCTCAAGTACTAGCATTTATTAGTCAAATGATATTTCCTGGTGAAAGGGTGTAAAGCCTTAACTAAAACACATAAAAATAGTATTGTTGGGTGCTAGATACAATGCCTAGTCTAAAGTTATTAAAATAGTATCTATTTAAGTCATTATTTATCTTTATTATGAAAATCATCCTCTAGGCATCATGGCTCAAAACTCAGATAATTATACTGACCCAACCCCAATGCACTCTCATCAGAGCCATAGGCCCAACCTCTCGTGTCATGAATGCACAAACACTTCAACAAGTATATACATAAATATGTGATCATATAATAACAATTCCTTATGCCCTGCACAGGTATCTAGCCAACTTCTAAGTCACAGACACCATATCAATCGGATGCCAAAATATAAGTATCAATATGGATCGGATAAAATAATGGTACAGGGTAACTATATCGACCTAGATACCCAACTCACGGATGCTATTTAGTACAGTTATTAAAGCTATAAGCCCAGAGATAGCCCTACAGAGACTACCTGTTATCCGATGATAAAGTGCTACAAGTTCATGAATATTGCTCCGACTGATATCAAACGGTCTCTAAATGATTAGAAACTTGCTTCAAAGTATTTTATATAATAATATGAGTCTAACAGTATATTTCATGCTAAGTTTTGGACTGGGCCTAAATCAAACCTGTGGGGCCCACTCGTCAAAACTAAAAATAAACTTTGCTATAGGGTTCCTAATGTTTCCAGGAATCTGTGCTCTAAAATTGAGCATAATTTGAGTGTGGGAAGACCTTTGAACAGCCCGTAGAAAAATGAGCATAATAAGCGCTAAAGAATCAAACTCTATGAATTTATTCATTGAATTCGAAAAAGAAAACATTACTACGATGAATAATAACCCTAAGGAGAAACGAACTACTATATAACTTTGAATAAAATTGAAGGAATCAAGAGTTCATGACTATGGGATTAATTGAAGAAGAACTCTAATTTTATTGAAATTTAACAAATAAAAAATCACTTACCAAAGGTGATAATGATGTGCTCAACCTTCACGGAACTTTCTATGAATTTTGGGGGAGTTTTCAAGATAAATCGCACAATTTCTAGAGAGAAAATGATGGAAGAATGACCCAAAAATGGGTAGAAGACTGCACAAAATAACCTCTAGGTGACGAATTATCAGACCAAAAGTGTCAAGTCAGTACTACTGATTTACCGAACACTTGGTCCAATTTATTAGACCTGTCGAACTTTCAACAGTTTGTTTTGATTTATCAGTTCTGGCCAATAAATCGGCACTTTGATCGATTTATCGGTTTTGGTCGATAAATCGATACTTTGACATTTTTATCTGTCAAAAACTACACCAGAAAACAACAACTATTCTGAAATTCGACCGGGGTTTCAAAAATCAAACTGAGCCAAATTTTGACAAACCAAATATGTATGTTCTATGAAAAGTATATTTTGGACTCAAAGAATCGACGAAATTGACATTGGAGGTTGTTTGAGCGAAAATAACCCCTAACCAAGACTTAACCAAAACTAGGAAATTTCTAACTTTCCACATAACCACTCGAATCAAGCACGAACATCCTGGGAAGCGTACCAATGGTCAAACTAGTCTAAATTCACTATTTCAAAGCTGATGAAGCATCAAAATTCCGATCTGACACTCTAAACACCAAAACACCACCCAAGCTCCACTTTATGCCTTAAACTTAACTAAAATCCACAAATTAAAACTCCAAAACACAAACTTAAGGTCAATCTTGACTTTGTTTTTAATTTTGGAGTTAACAGAATTGTCAGAATTTAATTTCGAGATTATCTTGAAGGAAAGTTGACTTTGGTCAACGAGTACTTAACTTTAAGGTCTAAAACAGGAAATTTAAGATATTTCTCAACTGTGTCACCAGGGATCCAAACTACCTATCACAGCAAGTCATAAATGACTTTGTGCAACTACTAAAATACTCTAAAATACAAAGCATCGTGTATTTATCATAAATGAATATGAGGGTTATTACATGGTGTGATGTGAGGGGCGGTATATGATTGATTATTCTTGTGGGACATGACTACCTGTATTGGTGATATATATGCATCACATTATATGGCATTGCATTACATTGTATTAGCCTTACGTTGACTTGTTAAATGATTGATTGCATATTTTGTGAGCATGTTCGATGTGGATTATCTTCCGTACCCATTTGATGTTGATATTGAGTTTCCTACTTATTTGTTGATTGGATGATATTATGATCCCGAGATGGCCAACTATGATGAGATTATAGAACTAGTTATAGTCAAAATGAGTTGAGATGAGATGAGTTATATCCTCTTGAAAGTGAGATAAAAAGCCTCCTGGAATTGATGAGAAATGGTGAGAAATGCCTTTATTAATAATGAGGTGAAATATATAGAGTGGTAACGAAAGTATTGGTATCAATATGTTGTTGAGATTAGCAATGATGAATCTTTTACGTTAGCATATTCTTATTAGTATTCATCTCTCGTGTCCATTCTTTGGTTGTGTCAAATATACCTTCCCCACCCTGGATGGACTTTTGAGACTAGGAACTAATAGAGGTATTATGGACTTCACCAACTAGGTCATAGCACAATGAGTGGAATTTTCCCTTGAGTTATGAAATAAACTATGGGAGGGGGGCCGTTTTTCGAATGGGCTAAGGATTTGTTATAGCACTTGACATGATTCGGATAGGTTTTACTTGATTATTGATGTTTTACTTTGAGTTGGCCAGGTGTGTGTTGTTTTATACTTCATTTTTGGATATAGATTTAGTGTTGTCGATTATCTTGTTTATTTGATTTATCGTTATTATCTTCTTATGCCCTGTATCTGTCAATTATTTTTGTTATGAACTGCTGGTTGTGTTTCCTAATTGCAGCTTCGTGTTTGGGAGGATTTTGGTTGTTGTGTTGGTATAGTTGTGCTCGTCACCACTTCGTTTTAGATCTATCCCATGGATGCTTTCTTAGTACCCATAGCTTTATAGTCTTCATTCCTTTGCTTTCTACACTTGTGTATGTGCAAAGCGCAGCAAAACTTGATTTTTTTTCCTATATTAGGTCCAAGGCTCGATATTTGAAGAGTTGATTAACTTCCCTATTCATTCAGCAAATGCCCCCAAACACTTTTATATTTTTTGTCTTAGATCCTACTTGAGGATTTTGGTATATTTGAGACTATGTACTTTTCGTCTTTGTATTACTCAGCATCTAGAGGTTTGTACATAGTGGAACTAGTTTTTGTGTGGTTAGATCTTGTTTTATACCTTCTTTTATTCTTGTTAACTCATTATATATTTTTTCAATTACCCTTATAGTTTTGTATAGGCCTACCTGTCTAGGTGGATTCAGGCATATATCATCACAACTTGAGATTTTAGATCATGACAAAGGCATTCTTAAATCCATCGGTCATAGGTTCCAATTCTTACTAGCTGCAAGTGAAAGTAGAACCCATACAGTAGTAATATTTGTAGCTGGACTAAACGTTTCACTGTAATCTAGTCTATATTGTTGAGAAAATACTCGAGCTACAAGGCGAGCTTTGTGCCTTTAAATTTTACTATTTATGTGATGTTTTATCCATTAAACCTATTTCCATGAAATAGGTATGACATCCCTTGGATTTTTCACGAGAACCCAAGTTTGATTATGTTTTAGCACCACAATTTTCTCCGTCATAGCTTTAATCCACTCTGGGTTCTGGAATTCTTCCTCAAAAGTCTCTGGTTCTTTTTTATTTTCTTCTTTTTCTATGGAAGCATTGGAGTACATGGGATTCTTCTTTCTAGTCCTTGTTGACCTTCTAAGTGAAGGTGGTGAGTCATCTCTATTTAGCTTGCCATTTTCACCTGATTTTTGCTATACACCAGTTTGTTAAGGTTTTGAGTTACGTCTTCAACCATATCTAGACTTAATTGGATATGAAAGGAGTCCAACACATCTTTGAGAACATTTGAATCTGGCAATAGTTTCTTATTTGAAGACCTCCATGCAAAAGCTTCATCAAATATCACTTTTTTAGAAGTGTAACACTTTACCTTTCTTATATCACAACATTTCCATCTTTTTCATTGACTATCATACCCTACAAAGATACACCTAACAACCTTCTACACAGCCAAAATTACGAAAATAACTGACTGAAGGTTTCATATTCCACAACTTTTTGAAAGGTAAAAAAAACATAACTTTTGTTGAGGAATTCTATTGATCACATAAGTTGCATTCTTTAAATCTTCTGTCAAAAATTGTGCTGAAAAGTTTTTTGCGTAAAGTATGCTCTGGAAAATTTTTGCTAGAAGTTTATTTTTTCTTTCTACTACATCATTTTGTTGTGTCATATTTGGACATGTGAACTGTTGATGTATTTTACACTCCTTAAGGGATTGAAAAAGATCATATGAGATATATTCCTCCACCATTGTCAGTTTGTGGGCAAAGAATTTTCTTTCCAACTTCTACTTCACTACGTTTTTGAATTCTTTGAACTTTGAAAATCTATCAGATTTTTCCTTTAAAAAATAAATGTACCATATATTTCATTTCACCAATAGATACTTGCTTGACAGGTTTGAACGTATCAAAGTGAATTAAGTCTAATGGTTCCTTGGCTTTATAGTTTGACTCCTCATACGGAAGTTGATGCACTTTACCATACTAGAAGCCTGCTCATATTACATCTATCCTTACAGAAAGTTCAGGAAAAACCTTTAACATTGAATTTTCCATCATGACACAGCTTAAAGTAGTTAACGTGACTCAACTACATATGTCAGAAGTCTATAGTGTTGTTTTTTCTCGCCCACTCTACATATGCAGTTTCTACTAACAATACAATGACAAAATTCAATCGTGGTCCCTTTATCATTGGTTCTTCATACAAGATGTTAGTTATGCCACTGCAGTACCCCCCGTGAATATTGCTTCGGTATGAAAAGTTCTCTCCTCAACTCTATTGAAAAATAGGAATTTCTACGGTGGTTTTGTCAAAGCGATTTCATAACCATAAAGAAAGACCAAGGGTGAAGTGATCAAAAGAATTTCTTCCTCAAGATCAACCAGAAGTGTTGCCCAACTTTAGACCGTGAATTCTCGTCGCTTCTGGTCGCCTTATTCTATCACGTTTAGAACCAATCTTGAAATGAATGAATTAGTCCTACAAGAGTCAAAAGGTAATCGACGACAAGAAAAGGTAAGCAAATTCAAGAGAAGCTATTTAATCATGGAAATTCCATGTCAGGCGCACCCGACCGTGCAAGGTAGCCAGAATTTCTGCAAAATCAATGTCCGGCTCGCCGCTCCTTTCAGGTAGAGGTAGGTTCTTGCTTAATGCTTAATGCTTAATGTTTAAAGCTTAAAATAAGATTTTTCTTCATACTCGAGACATTATAAACATCTAGGAATCGTATCAATACAATTATTTGAAGATACTACCGTCTTATCGGTGTGAGCTATCGATAATTTGTGTCACTGGCTATCACCACCTCATGATTCCCTTTGTACTCAAAATTTGTTTGTAGCTATTCTTTATCAATAGCCATATGGTTTGAGCATCCCGAGTCAACAGTCAAGCATTCTCATATCAATTTGTTTAGAGGTTGTTACTATAAAATAAATCTCCTCTTTTTCTACAACAAGGAATGCTTTAGTATCCCACTTCTCTTCAACCTGGAAAGTGACAATATTTTATTTTGATTGGATTGATGTAGTTGTAAGGGCTAGATCCTCATCTTCTACAACAAAGGAAGCCTCAGCATGCTACTGATACATCCTAATTATACCTTTAAATGAAGTATAAGATGGTTGTTGTCAAATATATAACCCAAATAGGTTGCTTTCTAATCCCATAGGGAATATGGTGCTCAACCTCAGTCCAATGCGAATATTTAACTAATAGTCAATTATTTTCGAGAACATAATAGTAAAATAGGGGTTTGATAATTTTAGAATAGCAATTGTTAACCAAGTGCTGATTTCAAAAATATAAGAACTAATATATAAAAAATCAAGAGATGTATAACCTAGATCATGTTAACCATGGCTATATCACTTCTTTGGGTTGTAAATATGAGTGATCTTGCATCTCACGAAATCTTGTTAAGCTATTGTTTATAATGCATTGTCTAAGTGTTACTCAACCTATCAAATACAATTATCATTTATATCCTCAGAATATAAATAATCCACGTTTGGTCACTAACAAGCTTCAAGATGATTACCCTAGTTATAATGATAACCATTAGACAAGGGTTAGAAACCTCGAATTCTTGTCATAAATTTCTAAAGCTTGGCTTAATCGAATTGGTCATACCAATTAATCCTAAAGTATTTTTAGTGCATGAAACCACTAAAAATAAGACAAAATCATAAAAAATATGAAATAGATAAGTCTAGGTGATGCAGGAATCACATAATATTCACAACCCTAGCTATGAATTACACCATGGATTCCACAATCCTGCATGTGGGAATTTAGCCACTCAAAATTATTGTTAAGCAAACACAAATATAAAATAAATTCAAAAGATGGTTCAAACCAAAACTCAATAAATTCCAAGATAGATTTGTATTTCTAAAGTCATAAGATGTTCAATTTCCTGAAAATGGAATAAATCAAAATATGACCATAAAACGGGTATTTCTAGTACAAGGTTAGATTTGAAATTTGAAATTTAAGTTACAATCTCGCTTCTACTCAAACAGTTTAGTGGATGATTTGTCCAATGTTGGATGGCCATCTACTCATTGTTGTCCACTTCAGACAATAAAATATTGCAATTCCTTATGGATGGTCATGATATGGATGATTCATCTAAGAGTGAATGACTTATCTAGGAAGTCATGCAACTGGCAAGTAGAAAATAGAATGATTTCTCCTGGACGATAAGGATTTGGATGATTTATCCACAGTTGTATGGTTCGTCCAGTAATGAGGTCCACTTGAGTCAACAAAACAATAATAGTTCTTTTGGACTGTAAGATCTGTTTGAACCGTCCAGGCTTGGATGGTTCGTCAACTATATAGAAAAACTTGTTTCATTCCACATATTTTCTTGCTTCTTTCATTTCAACCTCATCACATGTACATGACAGGAAAACAACATCAAATATACTAGAAGTTGCTCAAGAACATGCAATTATTCATGGTTTTAAGTGGCATATGTGAAATCAATTATTGTCACATCACCCTCAACTTAGAATGTCTGCTTATCCTTAAAAAACAACACCAATTTACATGAACAAAACACTTACAACATCAAAAGTAATAAGTTTGAACATAACAACCATTGGGAAATTTATCATTTTCAACCACTTTGGAGACACACGACAATGACTGACTTTACTAACAACCCAAGACTCCAGTGATGAACTGATGATATTTATGTACAACATGAATCACATTCAAATACTGGTGTAACAACTAGTAACCAATAAGGTTTCCAACTTTTCCTTACCATAAAAAAATCCTACACACATACATTACTAATTTAATTAGGGACTCGGCAAATATCTCTCACTCTCATAAAAAAAACTTCTAATCATGCACATGCGATGCCATATTGCCCTTATTATTATCATTGGTCTTTTAGCTAGTTAAATTAGATCACTTCAGGACTTTCCAAGGCTTGTTATGAATGTTTGAGTGCTTGATAGGGTACATTTGGGTTTAGTGACTATTTCCTCTTTTAGAGTCACCCATGTTGTAAACTTACCTCAAGTTTTGATATTATGCCCTCTTCTGGTCCTATTAACCTCAAATTTTCCTCTCTTTCTGAATTAACTCTAATTAATATGCACATACACTATGATAGCCACCCTCGACTTAAGAGGAATGCTTATGTTGATGAACATAATATCAACAAATGGACAAGGCCAAAACAAAGTTTCATCCTGCACTATTGTAGTACTCTAAAGTAGACACCCTCAACTTAGGATTTTCTCTTGGATTTTCTCTTGAGTTAAGGTATATGGTATCCAAGGGAGAACTAGGGCCAAATAGAGTTGTCAAACTATACAAGGGCTAGTGAATGGTTATTCAAGAAAGAATGGTATCTTTAGAGTAAAAAAAGCTCAAACTAGGATCAAAAAGGGTACTATACATTATTCGGAGAATTATTTAAGGCTGAGTGGATTATTCAAACAAGGCCTAAGATCCTGTTCTAGTTACCTTGCCTACACCTTAACAAAATAAATCAGGCAAGTTTTAGATGCATTCACACAATAAGAATTTTACAAAACACACTTCCCATATATTTGGCAGGGAAACACACTTATCAACACCAGCTACTATAATAAAATTCAACCTCAACAAGGTTGTACATCTATCTACACTAACATCACTTAGAGATCCAAAGTTTTCACAAAATACAATCACTACACTAGTAATCCTTACTTATTACGCCATGTCAATGATTGCTAATATTACACTTAATTCTTTTAGATTTAGAACATGATTCTGAAATTTTAGATATTATGTTCTTTAAATCTTCTTTCTCTTTATCTTGTTCTTTGGTGCCTCATCAGGGCCACCACCTGCCATTACAAACTTACCTTTATTTATCAACTCCGACAGGCTAAGTAACTACTCATCTTCTTTCAAATCCACGATTTTTGAAGGTGGAATCACCATAGGCCGACCCTACTGCAACACAGTCACATATGCATCGAGCTTATGTAACTCAACTTGGAGTTTCATTAAGTTTGGAAGAGTCATTATTTTTAAATTATCATTTATTCTTTCCTCCATGGTGTCGATACGACCCTGAAAAGTTTCATAAGGTTTCGCTACAGCCTTAATATTCTTATTCATCAACTCTCTTATTTCCACGGTCATCAACTTAAGTTGTCGTTCATATTTGTTCAGTTTTCTTACCAAGTTCACAAATTCTAAGGTGTGAAGTCATACAAAAAAGCTAGGGGGAACTTCTAGGAACTATACTAATGGTGGATAGGAACACTCGACTTAGTGAGTGCATGTTGGATTATAAACTTGATCCATTATGAGAGCCCAAACCTAAACCTAATAAAATTAAAGCCCAAGTCCACAAACAAGGTCCAAGCCTTCTACCTAGAATCTTCTAGGATGTGGTAATTGTGCATGTGAATCATTTGGTAACTTAAAATATTATTAGAAGGTTGGAGAAGAATGAGGTGTATGGTTGTGATAATTTTAGATTAATTTATTTGTATGGTGTAGATTTGCTTGTAAGTAGCATAAATACCCCTCCCCATATATTTTGGTTTAGGCATCAAGAAAAATTAAGAGTTTCTAAGTGAGTGAAGAAGTTGTCCAATAAGAGTGAGTTGTAGTATTTTGTTTTTGAGTGAGAGTGCTCTTGTAATATTTCTATGGGTTTGAATAAAAGTTGTTTGTGTGAGTATTTCATTTCCAACAGTGCAATGGGGACTGATAGAATGGTAGTCGAATGAGCAGTATCACCTCCTATTTGACTGTTGGACCCTATTTGTGAGGTCGATTTTACACCCACATTTTGCCTCTTCACTTCATCCTTGGTTTTATCCCTCGATATCTCTATGTCATATGTCCTCAAGAGATCTTTCTTAGCCTCAATACCCAGAAAAATTGATACCTTAAACTGTTCACATAATACTGTCATCAAACAAGGCATAGCATGGAAGAGTTTGTTTTTAGCACCCCTATCCTCATTTCCATAGCAATGATCTTCCTAAAATTTAACTAGTACTTTGACATCAAACTGGAAACTAACACGACGTATTCATCAATAAGCTTATTATCTATCCCAGTTGCCAATGCCCTATCTTACAACTGTCCACCAAAACTTACCATTGAAGCTTAGAGATGATTGTTGAATGGGAAACTTATGATTTTTCAAACATGCACGCTCAGAATCAGTTAGAACTTGGGAAACCATTTATGTTGAGTTTTCAAGTGCTCTCTCTTGTATTCATAGTCCGATTTACTTTCTAGGGGAGTATAATCGATGACAAATAGTATCTTGTTTATTATTTTTTCTGATATATCTATTGTTACCCTTTAAACAATGAGTGCACTTAAGATTGCCATATTCGTAGCTTTTTTCCCGTTCCTTCAATAATATGTAAGAGTGGTTTGTAGTTCGTGTGGATCTGTCAAACTATTATTGTATAGTAGCGCCCGGAGGTGCACTGGTCCATCCCAACTGATAATCATTGAAAACCTACTCAATCTCAAGGTAATTCATCAAATTCGTGGTAATGATTTGGACTTCTTCCGTAACATTTCTTTCTAATTTCCCTTTAGCATTAGTGTTAAGACCATCTACATAAATTTTGGCAGACCCCTCTACAACCCATCTTAATTCACCCAGAAACTCAGAATTCTTCCTTTTAATCACATGGACTGCTTGTGATTCAAGATCCTGTTTGGGTATCTCTGAACTTCTCTCATCCCCAAAATCACTTTTATCATATTCCTCATCAGTGCCTTGCTCAAATTCCTCGTTAGAAGAAGACTCTTCCTCTTCAAACTGGGTAGGTCTCTTTTGACATTTTGTTGTCTTCCTTGTAATAGATGGCAATGTTTCTTTCTCTAGATTTTCAGGTTTGGATTTATCTCATAACCCCCGGGTGCATTGTCCCCGTCTTCCACCACCTCGCTTAGTTTGAAGCTTTAGAGGCATTTATACCTATGGAAGACATGTTAGAATTTGGGATTTGATTTCAAGAACACATGAATACATCACCAATTATTCAGTTTAGAACCCTTTGAACAATGGTTGTTGGACTAATCATTGGTTCATCCTCAATTTCGTCCAGCTAAAACAGTTAAAACCTTTCTGGATATATGGGTTGGATGACTCATACAGCTATGGAGGGTTTTTCTCTCTTTTCATCCCCAAAACTAATTGACAACAACTAGTAATTTTATGGACGAGAAGGACTAGACGACTCGTCAGTTTAGGTTGATTCATCCACCTCATCGTCGACTAGTTTTGGACATACAGCAGCAACACTCTCATTTAAGCTTAACCCATCAAAACTGTAGTAGCATACAAGATTATTCAAAGGAAAACTCTATCAATCAAGTTTATTAAACCTAAGCACACATAAATTGAGAAACCCACTATATAAATTCAGTTTCTTTCAGTTAGTCACCACTTAAAGTGCTACTCAGACTTCACCTCGCTTCCAAAATGTCATTAACAACAAATCCACAACATGTTCAAAGTAAGTTCCAACAATAACAATCAACACCACTGAGGCTTTGTGCCACCAAGTAATTACAATGATCAATTGTGAAAATCAATACCACTTAATACAAACGAAGGTATGTAATTGTGCATTACATTGGATGTTTATGAAGATTTCACAAGGGTATTTAATTCAAGAGGATCATGGAATGTCAGGTGTTGAGCCAGATAGAGTTGTGGGAATGGAAATGGATAAAAAATTTAAAAAGAAAAAGAAAAAATTATGGGTTGCCTTTTATTCCGATTTGGGAGGTTGGGTCGGGTCGGGTCAGTCATTCATTTAAGTGAAGGGTACTTACCTATGGACAGTAGCTTCGACTATTAGTCCAATCTTAGATGGATTGTCCAGATAACCGTCCAGACTACTCAACCATCCAGTAAAATTCATAAAGGACGACTCGTCCAAGTTAGTACGTTTCATCCAATATCGGATGACTCGCCTACTTTTATCGTCCATAATTTGTGTTTCAACTAGTGAAGATTTCTAAGGACAATAAAGGTTGGACGAGTCATCCAGAGATTGATTGTTTTTTCTCCCTTTCATCCCTTTCCAACTTGAGCAATTCAAGATTATTTCTTTTGGGGAGATATATCTTAGACGACTCATCAACCTATGGATTAAGGGTGGGCAAAACCAGTATCAGGCTGGGCCGGGATGAACCAGTACCGGAAGAGACTGGGATCGTCTCAATCGGAATGGTACTGTACTAGGACGAACAGGAATGGGATTACCCGGATAAAACCCTAATCCCCTCCCGTCCTATTGTGTATCGAGACATGATGAATAGGGATAAGTTTTCTTAAAAAAATTAATTTATTAAATATTTTTATTTAATTATTATTGTACGAATAATTTATAAAAAAAAATCAATTAATAATTTTGTAACATGCAAGTTTAGTTTATAATTTTTTTTTAAAACAATTTTTATCATTTTAGATTTGAAATTTATATAGCATATAAGTTATATAAAATTCAAAATTTATATAGCATATAAAATTCAATGTTGTAAGATAAGTTTGTAGAATTTTTTGTATGTTTTTCAATTTGTAAGTTATAATTTTTGTAACTTATTTTTTCTAAGTTTTTTTTCAAACTTTATATAACTTTACATTTTGTAAAGTTTTCTTTATACATTTCTTAGTAATAAATTATAAGCTAAAATTTATTATTTAGATTTGAAAAGTTTCCTAACTAATTTTTTTGTAAGTTTTTTTCTATTTTCCTTTTCTTATTTTTGGAAAAAATGAGAAAAGTTATAAAGTTTTAAAATTATAACTTTTCTCTTTCTTATTTTTTCCAAAAATAATAAAAAAAAAGTTATAAAGTTTCAAACTTATTATTTAGATTTGAAAAGTTATAAGTTTTATTTTTCTGTAAGTTATTTTTCATCTTTTCCGTTTCTTACTTTTTGAAAAAATAAGAAAAGTTATAAAGTTTGAAAATTGTAACTTCTGTTTTTCTTATTACTTGAAAAGAAAAGTTATCAAGTTTTTAAACTTATTATTTAGATTTGAAATAAACTTTATTTTTTTGTAAGTTATTTTTCTAATTTTTCTTTTTCATATTGTTCTCAAAAATAAGAAAGTTACAAAATTTGAATATTGTGACTTTTATTTTTCTTATTGTTTCCAAAAATAAGAAAAAGAAAAGTTATAAAATTTTCAAACTTATTATTTAGATTTAAAAGGCTAAAAGCTTTATTTTTTTGTAAGTTATGTTTCTAACTTTATATAACTTACAGCTATTTAACTGTATATAAATATATATTTTTTTCTGAATTTTTAATTCATAACTTAAAAGTTAAAAATGCAGTGAAAAAAACTTAAAAAGTATAAACGAGAATTTTATTCAAGTATTCAAAGTTTGATTACAAGTTACAACTATTAGTAGAGAACCTAATATACGCAGCCACCTTATAGGAAGGGTTCTGTTTCAACTAAGTTACACAGCCACCTTCTAGGAAGGGTTCTATAATACTGATAGTTATATAATCTAGAAAAACTTTCGTCTAAATCTTGTAAAGACCTAATGTGATCAACAGATGGTCTTGGTAGATTTTGCGAACGATCTTCATGTTCCATGTCATCGTCATTGTTGTTACCATTACTGAATCTATAAATAATTCATATTGCAAAGTTAACCTGGGTAGTCCTTTGTTGCGTTGATCAGTATTGATTCAATCCCTAAATAGCACTGAAATCTCCAAGCTGTCTTTTGTTAGTGATTACCAATGTTCTCCAATTTGAAATCTTCCAGCGCTGAAAGCTGACTCCGAAGCTACTGATGTCCCTTGAATAGATAGAAAGTCCTTCTCCATCCTACTGAGTCTTGAAAATTGATTTTCTCGAACCCTTCACCAACTCTAAATTTGTGATATGTTTTAACTATCCGTAATGTTATCGAGTCTCTGATCTAAATAGTTATTAAAATTACATTTATTATAAGAATCAATGTCAAGCTAAGACTTCATTTACTATGAAAATCTTGTTTAGGCCTACTCTTTTATGGAGCATCAATATTACTTGTTTGTATTGTGCAATATTTATCATACATTTCCCTAGCACGTAACCTAATGCTATTTTAATAAGTTTCTAAACTAGGTTGTTCATATGATTGAATATCTAAATTTTCATAAATGTTTAACTAATGCTTTTGCACTAGTTTCTTTATATTCAAGGTTAAGTAGAATAACAGTTAAATAAATTTGTGGTATAGGAAAAAAATATTTTAAAAATTTTTCAATCATAACTACAATAGCCTCTTCAAATAATGGTTTATCTCGATATTCAGCAAAACGACATGTAATATTTAATACATGTAATAAAATATCAGTAATAGTAGGATAATACAAACTAGACAAAATGTTTGTGGCTTCGTAAAAAGATTTTAAAAATATTACAAGTTCATTAACATTATCGCTATCATCATTAGTAATTTTAAATTCGGGATTAGAAGTATGTCCGTTAAAATGCATAGCAATAAAATTCTTATATTATATGCAACTTCAAGAATTTCAACTAGTTTTAACATGTTTTGGAACATTTCTATAGGAAAGTCCTGCAAGCTCACAAAGTTTATTAAAATGATTAATTCTACTACTTTTATCCATATGAAAAATCCAAAACAAGCATTATTAAATTTTCATAACTATTTTTAAATAACGTCACATTATCATTCACAATCAAATTTAATATATGTGCAGCACATCAAACATGAAAAACATCATGAAAAATTGGATAAATTTTAGCTTTGAACATGTTTATGACATTTAAATTAGCAGAAGCATTATCTAAAGTAATATTGAGCACTTTATCACAAAATTCATAAAAATCTAAA
>JBDJHY010568027.1:0-27160 GCA_039654485.1 Withania somnifera
AATTATTAAATATTAACTTAAATAGTAAAACCTCAAATGTTCAAGCTTATACGCGATTTAAAATGATAAAATAGTTGATAAATCAGTGAATTTATGATAAAATAAGCTTACTCATAGCATAAGAATCCTAAATATGAAGTTTCTTTAAAAATCAAGTCTGAATCAATAAAACTCCATTTTTTTCTCCAATAATTTCACCGATGAAAAAATAGCAGCTGAAGAAATTATAGGAAAATGCCAAAGGAGTATTTGATTCCAACCCCTTTATTACATCGAGAAGAATGCCACAAGAATCACTCAATTTTGAGCTCTCGAACTCCTAAGATGCTCAAAATATCAAATAAACACAGTCTAAAATTAAATTTACTGATTAGTGCACCAGATATTTCTGCACCAACAATATTATTTTTGCTAAAAAGTCCATTAGTTTCCCATACGATAGCGAAATAACCCGATTCATTTTGCTTTAACTGAAATTTCATTACAGATTTATTGGTACCTTTCACACATTAAAATAAGTTCATTTTAGTCAAGTGATACTATTAAAACTCCACAGTAAAAAATTTAAAGCTCCGAATGAGTACCCAAAACTCACTGGGACCTTCCAAACACAAACGAATAAGGTAAACCATTTGTAAAAAACACATTTTGGAACTGTTGGAATTATCAAAACAACCAAACGAGATCATATTAATCAGATGTTGACCAACGTCAACTCTTAATATAATAATCTCCACATTTCCAAATAATTACTCAAAATTCATCCAAAAGACTTAGAACTAAATCAAACCCAAGCCAATAGTTCTACTAACCCAAAAATAATATTTTAGAACTAATAGAATCGACGAATTTTAAATCGGAGCACTCTAACTCTGGATGTTGACTCAAGTCAAACTTATAACTTAAATTTCCAAGTTATCTAGTCAAACCACTTAAAATCATCATGAAAGAGATGAAACTCAAACCAAAGTTCTTCCTAGATCAAAATAGACATTATGGAGATGATGGCATCCGAGCTCTCGATCTCCGAATGACTTCAAAAGTCTATTATTTTCCTCTTTAAAGCTCAAAAACTAAAATTTCTCTAAAACTTTCCCAAAATCCTTTTCATTCACAAACTAACCATGAAACCAAATTTAGTTTATCATAAAGCAACTATGGGAAAGGTCAAAATGGTAAAATATGCTGAAAATGAAAAAATGACATTGAGGGTCATTATAATTGATATTGATTTATACTAATTAAATGGACTGCTGTATTAGTATATAAACTATTGTAGGTTGTATTAAATCGAAGGATCGTTTGGGTGTTACGGGATTTCATTCTCTCTAGATAGTTAGACTAGTTGAGGATGCTGCTGAATAATGTTGTTTTGAACTCACTCCTTACTTTTTTGCACTTTTATGCAGGTGTTGAACCATGGACTTAGCGACTCCCTCTATCTTTCATCAGTCTAGGAGAATTTTGAGGATTCCGAGGTATCTAATTGTCTCTTCATAAGCTGCTAAAGATGTCTCATTTATCTTTAATTTCTAGCATCTTTACTTTATAAAGACTATATTTTAGACATTTGAATTTACTTGTAAGCATTCTATAATGGCTTGTAAAATAGTGGCAACATGGTATTTGGGTTTTATATATAAATATACATGTATTTAGATTACTTTTTGGTTGTTGGCTGACCTATCAGGTTGGGAAGGTAGGCGCTTTCACGTTTTATTTTTAGGTCTTGACAGTTTTCAAATGTTGTCAAATTAGTTGAACCTTTTGCATGGCCTCGTAGACCTAATTTGGCCCTATAACTGTAGTTTCACCTACCTCAAACCACTCAATGAGGGATCAACATATCCTCCCATACAAAGTGTTATAGGGTGTCATCTGGATGCTAAAACGGTAACTATTGTTATAAACGAATTCAATTAATGGAAGTTGCTCATCCTAGTTTCCTTTGAAGTCGATCACACAAGATCTCAAGATATCTTTTTATATTTGAATTATTCTCTCTGGTTGACCAAATATCTATGGATAGAAGGTTGTACTGAGATGGACCTTAGTGCTATACCTTTCTGGAAAGACCTCCAAAATGGAAGGTAAACTGAGTGTCTTTGTTTGAAATGAGGGACAAGGGAACACTATGATATCTGACCACATCCTCAATGTAGATTCTGGCATAATCTTCAGCTGTGGAGTTAGCTTTGACTGGCACAAAATCGGCAGACTTAGTCATTTTGTCCATCATTATCCAAATTGAATCATATTGAGTCTCGGTACAAGGTAATACCATAATAAAATCCATATTTACTACTTCCCACTTCCAACTAGAATGGTGAAGTTCCAGGTCAAACCTCCTGGACCCTAGTGCTCAGCCTTGACTTGCTGACAATTTGGTCACTAAGCCGCATACTTCTCTATGTCTTGCTTCACGTGGTTCCACTAATATACCTTTTTCAAGTCTCGATATATCATGGTGGATCTAGGATGAATACTATAATTTTTACTACAAACCTCTTTCAATATCTTCTCTCTCAACCCATCAACATTAGGAACACGCAGTCTACCTTGATACATGAGCATACCATCTCCCCGTTGGGAGAAAAAGTAAACCTTTTGCTTATCAATTACACCCTTTAACTGATGCAACATTGGATCTCTGTCTAGGCTTCTTATACATCACCTATTAGTAAAGACTCTAAAGCTTAGATAAACCTCCTATAACTGGCTAAACCCAAAAAACTTTGAATTTTAAAAATGAGAGGTGGGTCTAAGGTAGTTCACCAATTCTTTTTTTAGCATCCGCCTGAATACACTTACTAGAAATAACATGCCCGTAGAAAAAAATAGGCTTTAACTAAAATTTACACTTTAAAAACTTAGCATACAATCGTTGGTTCTAAAGGGTCTGCAATACTATTTTAAATGGTCTGCATGCCCCTCCTTAAATCTTAGAGTAAACTAAAATATCATCTATGTATGTTATTACAAACATGTCAAGATAAGGCCCAAACACCCTATTTATGATATCCATGAAGGTCACAGGAGCATTAGTCAGTCCAAAGACATAAAAAAATCAAAATAAACGTACTGAGTCCTAAAGGTTATCTTTGGGATGTCACACTCCCGAACTTTGAGCTGGTGATAATGGGATATGAGACCGATCTTTGAGAAATGAATAGATCCTTGAAGTTTGTTAAGTGGGTCATCAATCCTAAGGATGAGATACTTGTTCTTAATAGCGACATTGTTCAATTATTTGTAGTCAATATACATACAAAAAGAATCATCCATTTCTTAGAAAGACAGATTGGATAACCCAAAGGTGGCACACTAAGTCAGATAAAGCCTTTATTAAAAAGGTCTTTCAACTATTCTATTAATTTTTTTAGCTTTGTTGGCAACATCTTATGGGGATGGATAGAAATAGGCCGAGTATTGGGAAATAGGTCTATATCAAAGTCAATCCCCTTATCTGGAAGGACTCTGGGTAGATCCTTAGGAAAAAATAGTTGAAAACCTTTTTACTAAAGGGACTGACTGAATATTGAGAGTCTCAAGTTAATTTCCTTAACTCTAACTAAATGGTATATGCAACCTTTAGAGATTTACTTTTTGTCTTTAAGGTACAAAACAAATTGACCACTCTAATACTGATTCATCTAGGAGCTGAAGCTTGACTACTTTAGTTTGATAATAGATTGATGCATAATATAAGTGCAACCAGTCCATGCTAAAATGACATCAATATCTAACATGTTGAGTTCTTCTAAGTCACCTATAATAATTTTATGAAGTACTGATACTAGAAACTGGCAATAAACTCAGTTTGCAATGATAGAGTTGCCAACTAGAGTAGAGACTGTGAAAGGTTCTTTAAATTATTCAGGATTATCTCTGAATTTACAAGAAATATAAGGAGTAATAAATAATTGGTTAGCCCCAAATTAAGTAATTCATATACATCAGTAAAGAAAACATGTAACATAGCTAGTCATGATATCTTGAGAGCCTCCATAATCCTAATAGGTCCCAAGTGCATAAACTGTGTTATGCCACTGGATGCCTAAAGTAGGGGAGGTAGCTCCCTTTTAAACCCTGCGATCTACTGGAGAAGCTGTTGGTTCCACTAGGGCTGTTGGTGCGGATTGAAAAGTTTGAGCTCTATTACCCCAATTTACTCGTCTAACATTTAGTCATTAGCCCATATGTGGCCTGACTGGCTTTAAAGTAACACCCATCACTACCCATTCTGCACTCGCCCTGGTTATGCTTCCACACTAGTTGCAAAGGGGATTCGAGTAACCCTTAGCAACACTTCCTTAGATTGTGAGGTAGGTTGTCTGAAATTTTAATTAGTCCTATATGTTGGTATGGAGCATTAGCTTTAGACTAGGCAGATCTAATGATCTTTTTCTATTACTCTACACTGCCTTTCATTTTATCTTCCTCCATACCTAGGGCATAGACCATCAATCTGAAGATGCCCATGTTACTGAGTAGTAAGGCAGTTTTGCACTCCCTCTTCACTAACTTGTTTGCCCCTACTATGAACTTCTTGTTATGACCCTTGGGGTTATTTTCATGTTTCTACAATTTTTCTTTGTTTAGAGAAGTTTTGTAATTACCCCAAGTCATTTTTTACTTGATGTGATAAGTAGTTTGGTTCCCTGGCAGTTTTATAGCTTCATCCCCTTCTAATTATTGCTACTTTTGGACTTTCCCATATTAAACATTCTTTTATCATTATTTCACCAGTTTCATTTAGTCCAGAATATCTATTACATAAAGATTTTATATATGATTTGTCAAAATCGGACTCTATTTCCATTCTGTAACCCTTTTAGAATGATTCTTAAAAACTACCGGACAAGCCTTTCTCCGCGTTCACGTGCCTATTGAATGCATTCTCAGGGCTTGGCCGCCTAGTCCACCGTGTTCGTGGGGTGGTGGCCACATTCACGATGCATTTCCTGGCAGCCCTATATATGTTTTTTTCTTCTTCACTTTTTGATGGAAAATTCAAAATCCTTTCATATTTTCTCCGTGTTGGAGCTTATAAATCATTGGGTAAGAACTTTATTTTGTAGTTTTGATCTGTGGAATTGTCTATCGGTGGTTCTACGATTATTTTTACCAGGTAATTTTTTTATTCTTATTTAGTTATAAAGTCTTTTCATAGTATATAAGCTTTTTGGACTTGTTTCTTCATTTATACCATTGGTTTGAGCCCAATTTTGTACCATGCGATCTATGAGATGAGTTTTATGTGTTGGTATAAATATTTTATTTTTTCAAGCTACAAGGGTTCACAGACCCATTTTTAGTTTGGATTTTGACCATGCTATTTCTATAGAAATATAGGTCTTGTTTTATTCTTATTGACCTATGGGTTACGTTTTTTCCAGGTTTATGCAATTCTAAGCCCGTTCATGTATTTCAGAGATCTTAGCATACTTTTCGAGGTTATCATCAAAATCCAGGTAGGCTACGACTT
Source organism: Withania somnifera (assembly GCA_039654485.1). Taxonomy (NCBI): domain Eukaryota; kingdom Viridiplantae; phylum Streptophyta; class Magnoliopsida; order Solanales; family Solanaceae; genus Withania; species Withania somnifera. The sequence goes on from JBDJHY010568027.1 coordinate 5,489, forward strand.
ACTTCTTTTAGACTAGGTATTTAGTAATGTATATGCTTGCTAAATTTCTAGCTCGAGGCTGGGTTACTAGTGTGGGTCTCCCTTACTATTATTAATTTAGCCTATGTCCTATCTTACTAGCTTTTCGGTTGTTTATATACCCTAGGGATACGACGCTATTTCCGCGTATTTCATACCGTCTGTGGAACACAGTTGAGGTTAAGAATGGGATTATATTAGTTATTAGAGCTTAGTAGATATCCCCTAAACTTAGCTGGTTACTTTAGAGTTGATCAACACTATTTTTTAACTGTGTTTGACGATGCATGATTATTAGGCTATAGACAGCCGATCGGGTAGTTTTGAACTAAAAGATTATGAAACTATGTCTATTATTACATACGTATCCACGAATGCTGAGCAGTATGAGCTATTTTCTTATTTCATCACTAAATTTTTTGGAAATGCCTACACGTCGTAAATCGAGTTTTCTACAAAGATATAGTATATGGGTTGAGCCTAGGTTTTGGCATTCATGCCTAATGACTATGCCCTTATTATATTTTACGAGAATTTTATATGTAGGTTCGAGTCCCTCCACGGGCCCTACCAAACTGGGTCGGTATTCCTGAGGCATAATGTACAACCTATGGAGGGGTATACAACAGAGTAGTGGTGAGTCCTACCTTGTGAGCCTTACTGTATGAGGAGGAGCCTGCGGGTTACTATTATGACACATTTACTTTTATGCACCCCTTTCAATTGTATTCCTTCACGCTTGTGTGTACTCTTAGAGTTTACAGGAGGAGGGGTCTTGTTGGGTTACTTGTAAGCCTTGTTGTACCTTCCGCTAGTATGGGATGTCGGTGGGTCTTGTTGCTAGCTAGGCCTTATTTTTGTCTTCCTGAGGACACTAGTTACTTCCCGTACTTTATTTGCTGAGAGATTTTCTTGGTCTTGTATTCCTCTTTTTGGTCTTTTTTTCTATTAGTTACATTAGAGCTCTAGGTATGTGTCACATTGGCCATGATCTGCTTGTGATATTTCCTCTACATTATATCCTAATAGTTGACCTCCTTTTGTACTTGTTAGATGATATTGTGCCTACTCCTTCTTTACCTGTTATTTGATCGCACTTTACATGCTTATGTTTATTTTTGCCTGATCAGCCTATAATGTTTATTGGGTACCTATTATTTTTTGTACTCACGTTATATTTCTGCATCTTTTATGAATACAGGTCCTAGTACGAGTTAGTAGGGAAAAAGAGATCGTGATGGATAGATCATAGATATAGTGAGCAGATACCGTTCTTGTTGACCAGATCTTCTTCTGTACAAAGTTGTCCTAGTTTTGGTCCAGGATGGCTAACTTGGAGTTTTTGGCCCCATTGCGAGTTGTATTTTTGTATTATTTTATATATAGATGCTCTATAACCACGATACCATTTTTAGGGAATTATTGTCTTTTATATATTATGGTGTTTTTCTTCTACTTCTTATCTTCATCTCTCTTCTCATTTCTTATGGCACTTGTGACTGGCTCACCACTTAACTCTCTGGGCTAGGGTTAGGCTTATCTACAGGTGGGATGTAAAGACCATGAAAAATTATTTTCAGGTTGTTATAGAGTGGTATCAGAGCTTTAGGTTCACCGGTGTCTCTAGATGTAGGAGAAAGTGTCTAGTCGAGTCCCATAGATTGGTGTGGAGATGCCCGTGTCCTATCTTCAGGAGGCTACTAGGCTCTTTTAGGATGTATGGCTTTTGTTTGACTTCTTTCATGTGAAGTTTCTATTGGTTTATTAGAGATTTATATTGGCTTCACCCTTTTGTAGATGGTTCGCACGCATTTTACATTTGGAGATAATGACACCCCCCACCTCCATAGAGAGCTCTAATTAGGGGACAGAATAAAACATGAGCCCGTGCCTAGGTCAGGCTATAGTTGCACGACCTGATCCTGCACCTGTAGATCTACCTCCACCACAGATGCCGACACTTTCTGATGAGGCACTTAGAGATATATAATAGCAAATGAGTACCATGTTTGGTAGAGTGCCCACTGATGAGGGCCAGATTCAGCTCAGAGAGCAGTACAGGGTGCCCAACTCTTTTTATTCAGCCGATACTAGCGACAATGATATTTCCTCTCCACATCCTATTCCATAGGTGCCAACAGTTGGAACACAACCTATGGTTTCTTTTATGACTTCCAGGACAGGAAGATGTACAGTCACTTTATGCTATAGGGCCTTCGAGATTTTCTTGTGATTTCAGGGAGGATTCTTACGAGTTTATAGCCAAGTGTGAGGAGACTTTATAGACTTTAGTCTTGAGATATACATATGTAGTAGACTTTATTGGGTATTAATTAGAGCGGTCATCTAAGTCCTGGTAGAAGTATACAGAGAGAGCAGACCGGCAGGGTCACTATGTATGATATATAGCCAGTTCGTAGATGCCTTTATGGCTAAGTATGTTCCCCAGAATGTTCGAGAGGAACACAAGAATTAGTTTCTTTGTTTGTATCAGGGATCGATGTTCATTTCGAGTATGAGCCTCGTTTCGCTCAGCTTTAGAGGTATGAGACTGTTATTTTGCCAACAGAGGATAAGAGGGTTCACCGCTTTGCAGCTGGGTTGAGATTTTAGTTACAGATGGAGGTTGAGTTGTTGGTTTCTCTGGGTAGTCCATTATTGGCAGTAGTTGATCATGCCCGTAACATAGAGAGACTCTATCACTCGGCCCAAGGGGGTAGCAATAAGAGACCACACCACTAGGGTGATTTTAGTGGTCGTTGACCTTATAGGAGGTGGTACAATAGGTGTATGTCTCAACAACAACAACATTAGGGGTAGTCTAGTAGACCAATTTAGGCCTCTTTACCGTCAGCTGATAGTGGTTGGAATATTCAGCCCTTTAGGGGAATATTCTAAAGGTCTCAAAGGTCGTTGTGGCCAAGTATTTCCATTAGTGGTTTCAGTTGGGGAAGAGCCCAGGTTTGTTATGAGTATGTTGACCTAAGACACTTTTCTAGAGATTGTCAACAACGTTGGGCCATTCATTCAGCAGCAAAGGTTAAAGAGCCTATTCAGGCAGTATCGCCACTAATTAGAGGTGGTCAGACAGTGACTCAAGGTGGTCGTGGTGGAGGCTATAGAGACAAAGGAGGATATCAGCAGCACGCTTAGAGTCATTAATTTTATGTTGTACATGATAGATCCCAAGCAGATTCTTCTGATGCAGTGGTCACGGGTATGTTATTTATTTATCACCAACCATCCTTAGCATTATTTAACCTAGTTTTATATATTCTTATGTGTCCTTGTATTTTGCACCCCATTTGAGTATTATGTGTGAGCTTTTACCTATTCCCATGAGTGTGGCTACTCCCGTGGGCGATCCTATAGTGGCGGATCAACTTCACCAATCTTGTGTTGTTACGATACGAGGGTTGGACACTTGGGAAGATCTTGTGGCTCTGGATGTGATCGATTTTGATATGATTCTGGGTATGGATTGGTTATTCCCTTATCATGTGGTTCTGGATTTTTTTTAAGATCGTTACCTTATTTGTGCCTGATATGCCGTCGGTGGTGTGGCAAGGTCCTATTAGCCACTTCCCGATGCTTGTGATATCTAGTATGCAGGCCAGTAGATTTCTAGATAGGGGTTGTAGCTTCCCTAGTTTATATTCATTATGTGAGTGTTGATCCTCCTTCCCCTTAGTCTGTGCCCATTATTAGAGATTTTCTTGATGTTTTCCCTAATGAGTTGACTGTCCTCCCACTTAAGCATGTTGATTTTGTTATAGAGGTTTTGCAGTACACCAGGCCCATTTCGATTACACCTTATCTTATGGCCCAGAATAGCTCCTTGAGCTTAATACTCAACTTCAGGATTTAATTTCCAGAGGCTTTATCTATCTCGTTATTTCCCCTGGGGTGCTCCGGTATGATTTATGAAGAAGGACGAGACTATGCGTATGTGCATTGATTATAGGCAGCAGGATAAGGTTGTCATTATGATATGTATCCTTTGTCACGGATTGATGATCTTTTTACCAGCTTTAGGGTTTTACTGTTCTTGAAGATTGACTTGAGATCATGTTATCACCAGTTGAGGATTCAGGCTTAGGATATTTTGAAGACTACTTTTCAAATCTTATATGGGCACTATGAGTTTTTGGTTATGTCTTTTGGGCTGACTAATGCCCCAGTTGCATTTATAGATCTCATGACTAGGTTTTCAAACCATATATGACTATTTTGTGATTGTGATCATCGATGAATCCTGGTTTACTCTCGGAGTTAGGAGCAGGATAAGGAGTATTTGAGAATTATTTTCAGACTTTAAGAAATGAGCATTTCTATGCGAAGTTTTCAAAGTGTTCTTTCTGCTTAGACTCTGTAGATTTTTGGGGTCATATGTATCTTTGGTAGGTATTAGTATGGATCCAGAGAAGGTTTCAGCAGTTCGTGATGGCCTCAACCTACTACTTTCTTTAATGTTTGCAGTTTTATTAGGTTGGCTGGTTATTATAGGCAATTTGATAGGGCATTTCATCCATAGTAGCTCCTATGACTGGATTGACTTGGAAGGATGCTCCTTTTTGGTTGTCTAAGGATTGTGAGTCCAGTGTTCTAGGACTCAAGGAGTCGCTCACTTCAACACCAGTATTATCACTTCCAATGAAGGGACAATCGTATATATTTTACTGTGGCGCTTCCAGTTTTGGTTTGGGGGTGTGTATTGATACAACAAGGTAGAATTATTGCATATGCTTCATGTTAGTTGAAGATTCATGAGCACAACTACCCCACCCATGATTTGGTGTTGGCGGTGGTATTTTTAGCTCTCAAAATCTGTAGAATTACCTCTATGGGGTTCATTGGGAGATTTTCACCGACCACCATAGTCTACAGTATTATATTGAGTTAGAGAGAGCTTAATTTTAGAGAGGAGATGGGTTCAACTTCTAAAAGACTATGATATCAACATTCTCTACCATCCAGGCAGGGCAAATATGGTTGCAGATACTTTGAACAAGAAGGCAATTAGTGTGGGTAGCTTGGCTTACATATCTGTTATATAAAGGCCATTAGACTTGGGCATTCAATCTCTGGCTAACCGTTTGGTCAGGTTGTACATTTCAGAACTGAGAAGCGTTCTTACATATTTTGAGGCTAGACCTACTTTATTTGATCAGATCCGACAACGACAGTGTGAGGATAGATCCTTGGTTCGTATTCGATACTCTGTTCTGAGGGGTGACTACAATGGTTCTTCATTAGATTCAGATAGTATGTTATGGATGGCAATCATTTTGTGTTCCTAGGGTTGATAACTTGATTTAAACTATTCTCCACGAGGCCCATTGTACCAGATATTTCATACATCGGGGCATAGTAAACATATTGGTGGCATCTCTTGAGGTCTGATATTATGAGGTTTTTTTCTAGTTTTGGAAGTATCAACAGGTAAAGTTAGAGCATTGTAGACCAAGTGGTGTAATGCAGAGACGCCCTATTCCTTAGTAGAAGTGGGAAAGGATTACCATAAATTTTGTTTCTGTACTTCTTTGTACTTTCAGGGATCATGATTATTTTTGGGTCATCATGGACCGATTGACCAATTCCACCTACTTCCTACCGACTTCGTTATCTTGTGGAGTTGAGAGACTTATCATGCTATATTTTAAGGTGGTTTCCCCTATATGCGGTTCTATTTTCTATTATTTCAGACAGAGGTACATAATTTACTTCACAGTTTTAGAGTATTGTACAAATGCATAGAGAGGTAACTCTGAGTACTGATTTTCATCCATAAATGAGGATTAGTTTGATCAGTCTATTCAGGTAACAAATTATGCTTCGGGATTGTGTTTTCAATTTTGGTGGTAGATGGGATCGGCATTTAGCTTTGATAAAATTTTCATAGAATAAAAACTACCATTCTAGCATTCAGATAGTACCATTTGAGGTCTTGTACAGTAGCGTTGTAGATAGACCATGGTTGGTAGAGTAGTGTTGAGATTCGGTCTCAGACTTTAAATTTGATTCGAGATGGCACAAAAAGAGTTAGAGATACTTGGGATAGATTGCAGACAACACAGAGTGCGGAAGAGCTATTGGAGATACAGTAGTTTTGTAGGTTTCGCCTATGAAGGGCGTCATGAGGTTTGGTCAGAGGATCAAGCTTAGCCCCAAGTTCGTTGGGCCATATGATATTACTAAACGAGTTGGTGATTTTTCCTACAGATTGGCCCTACCTCTAGAATTAGCAGTGATTTACCCTATTTTCCATGTCTCCATTATTCATCATTATGTGCCAGAACCCTCCCACCTACTTCATTCTAGTAGCCTGCGGCCATTATTGATGAAAAGTATGAGACGGCTCAGGTCAAGGGATTTTCTTGTTATGGGAGTTTATTGGCTATGTTTTCCGATTAAGGAGTCTACTTGGGAGAGGGAGAGAGATATGTGAACCGAGTACCATTATTTGTTTGAGTCTTCTGGTACACCTTTCTTCTTATCTTTTGCAGTCAAAAGTTCTTTTATCAGGGGATGTTGTAATGAACTCAGGGTCATTTTAGTGCTTCCACGATTTATCTGTGTTTAGAGCATCTTTTAGCTTCCCTAGGTCATTGGTGACTTGTTGGGACCGATAGTTTGGTTCCCTAGTATTTATATAGCTTTGTTCCCTTTTTATTTATAACTTCTCCAGGCCTTTCTAAGCTTAAATGACGTTGAATTATTTCTTATCAATTCCATTAGCTCCATAACGCAGACTTTAATAAAGAGGTACTTTCAATTCAGATCCCGGGAATTTTAGTTGTAGTGTTGTACTGCTAAATTAAATAATTTAAATTTAAATAATAATTGTGTTCTTTTCTTTAAGAAAAAAATATAAGGTATATTTTTAGCATCTTCCTAAATTATTGAAAAGTTTATGAAATATTCTTTGAAATAATTTAGTCTCATACCTTTTTATTTATCAATAGTGGTAAGCCATTAATATTTTAACTAAAATAGCGAGTCTAGTTATATTGAAAATTATATTATTTTAATGGGATGGTTTTATTAGAAATATTATTCTATTAATTTTTGTATATTTAAAAAGTTGTAATCATTCTATAACAATTCTACAATTTATGAACACATCTCATTTGTTTCATTTATATGCTATAACATATAAAATATATGGTATACATAGTTATATGTGTACTAGTACGTTCAAGTAAATGTCAACAATTTTAAAAGTAACATTATAATTCATTATTAAGTAAGTTAGGTTACTTTAATCATGATTTTCCCCACCACTTGCCCTAGCTAAGCATACATACTTACATATATATATATATGTATGTATATTTATCCTCTTTATTTTATGATGAAAATATACAACATCCTCTTAACTTTTCTCAATCTGCGAGCTTATAAACAGTTCGTTAAGGAGTTTATTTTATAGTTTTGGTATGTGGAATTATGTTTTCGAGGTTCCGTAATCATTTCTACCGGAAAATTTCTCGATTTCTCTTTAGTTGTAAAAATTTATTTATTATATAAATTTTGTGGGATTATTTCTTCATTATATTCTATCAAATTGAGCCCTATTCTGTACCATATGTTCTACAAGTTGTGCTTTACTTGTTGGTATAAATATTCTATTTTTTCAAGCTACGAGGGTTCACAAAGTCGTTTTTAGTTTGGATTCCGACCCTACTAGCTCTATTGCAATATGAGTCATGTTTTACCCGTCTTGACATATAATTTATGTTTTTGCTAGATTCGCGTGATTCTGAGCTTGTTCGTGCTTTTCGAATAAGTTAGTGTGCTTCTCAAGGTTACTACTAGAATCCAGGTAGGCTACGACTTACTTCTTTCAGACTAGGTATTTAGTATTGCTATATGCTTTGTAAATTAATAGCTCGGGGCTGGGTTACTAGTTTGGAGCCCCTGTTAGAGTTGTTATTTTGGCCTATGACCATTCTTGTTGGCCTTTTTATTTATGGTACATCCCTGTGTCTACGAGGCCCTTTTTGCATGTTACACGATGTCTCTGGAACATAGTGAGGTTGTGAGGGTATTATACTAGTTGTTAATGCTTAGTATTTATCCCTCGGACCTATGATAGTGGCTTGAGAGCCAATTTGCATTGATGATATGTTCGGCTTTATGAGCATGCATTGTTGTTTTAAATGGTAACTGGATTTTGGCAGAAAGATAATCGGAAAAAAATTACTTATCTATTATATTTTTAGTTCCATAACAACCCTCATGAGCAGTATGAGAATAACTTTAAACACCATTTGATCCTAGTTTCTCACTATTTTTATGATTTCTGGGTATTGCCTACATGGCAACAGTTTGGTTTTACTGCAATTTGGATTTTCCTTCATGGCTAGACATGAGATTTGTCATTAAGATATGATATATGTGTGTAATGACCCTCATATTCATTTATGATAAATACGCAACATTTTGCATTCTAGAGCATTTTGGCAGTTGCCCCAAGTATTTATGACTTGCTGAAACCAGTAGTTCGAACCCCTGGCAACTCAGTCGAGAAATATCTCAAATTGTCTATTTTAGAGCTTGAAACTAAGTACTCGTTGACTAAGGTCAACTTTCCTTCAATATGAGCTCGAAATTAAATTTCGACAGTTTTGTTAGCTTTAGAATGCCAAATAAAGTCAATATTGACCTTAAGTTTGTATTTCGGAGTTTTCGTTTGTAAATTAGGATAATTTGTGGATTTTAACTATGTTTATGGCCAAAAGTGGAGTGTGCGTGGTAATTTAGTGATCGGACTGCCGGATCAGAAATATGACTCTTCCAGCAACTCCAAAATGATGATTTTAGGCTAGTGGAGGTATTGGTATAATTTTTGGACTGGTCGTCGCATTTTCAAGGTGTTGGTGGAGATTTCTTGAATTTTAACTTAAGTATTGACTTAGTCAACATTTATCCAAAACGAACTCGGATTCTAATTTCGTCTGCGCCATTGAGACTGGAATGTCATTTTGGGTGTGCGCAAGTAGTTTGTTTGCATAAATCGAACCCTGAATGTATTTCGTGTGGTGATTCATTGCTTAAATTCTTTCCTCAATTCTACTATCAAACCTGCAGCTGGTGCAGGATTACTTGCACTTTGCGATCCTCACACACGCGATCATAATTCAATAGCTGAAGACTCTATGCGATCGCAAGGCATATCATGCCATAGCGATGGCTATTCTTATTACCCTACACAATTACGAGGAAGCTCACGTGATAGCGATGCCCATTTTCCAGTACTTTATGCGATCGTGTAGTAAAGTCTCGCGATCAAGATGAGTAAGGTAACTGGCTTGGTATAATGTTTTGTTTCATCTGGATGTGTTCCCCCACAGTTGAGTATGGCGTTGTTATTCTTGTGAGGATTGGTTTGGCTGCACTTGGTTTAGTTATTATGATATCATGGAGAGTTGGAGTCTCACTGGGTATAACTGTACAGTAGGTGCTGCATGAGTGTTCAGTATGTGTAGCTAGAGTTGGTTTATAGGAGCTTGGATCTACTATAGTAGCACTTAGAAGTGTAGTGACTATGCTAATTTTTGGGGTTTTTAAGAAGTTAGAAGATTTTTATACTCAAGAACTTATAGAGTAGGTCAGTTCTTTAGTTTTCATGTAAAGGTTCTCCCCGCGTCGTCTCCCCATGGCATGGCGGTGTGTTACAGGTAAACATATGGATGTCTGTCAAAGTATTGACTGATTTCGGCCTTTGTTTAAGCTTTGAGATAGTTGTGATACTTTGAGGGAGTTTTGGTTGAAAGTATCAGTATTTGATCTTCAAGTAGGATCATGGTTAACTAGTATACATGTTTACGGCTGCTGGAGTTGTTGTGGGTGTTTATGTTAAGGTTTGGTCTCCTTGGTCAGAGTCTCTCTCCGCGAATTTCCATTCTATTTTGACTTTTGGGAATGAAAGTCCTTTTAGTACTGGCCCTCACAGACATTTATCATAAATATGCAATGTTTTTCTTTCTAGAATATTTCGATAGTTTCCCTAAGTTATTTATGACTTGCTGGGACCGATAGTTCGGACCCTTGGAAAATCAATCGAGAAATATATCAAATTGCCTGTTTTAGAGCTTGAAACTAAGTACTCATTAACCAAGGTCAACTTTCCTACAGGACGAGATAGGAATTAAATTCTGATTGTTCCGTTAGCTCCGGAATGCCAAACAAAGTCAATATTGACTATAAGTTTGTTTTTGAGTTTTCGTTTGCAAATTAGGATAATTTGTGGAGTTTAACTAAGTTTATGGCCTATTGTGGAGTGTGGGTGGTAATTTGGTTTTCGGAGTATCAGATCAGAATTCTAATGCTTCCAGAACTTCAAAATGATAAATTTAGGCTAGTGGAGGTGTTGGTATAATTTTTGGACTGGTCGTTGCATTTTTTGAGGTATTGGTGGAGAATTCTTGAATTTTAACTTAAGTGTTGACTTGGTCGATATTTATCCAAAACAACCTTGTATTTCATATGCACCGTTGAGTCCGGAATATCATTTTGGGCGTGCGCACAGAGTTTTTTTTCATAAATCAGACCCAAATGCATTTCGTGTGGTGATTCGTTGCCTAATTCTTTCCTCAATTTTGTTGGCATACCTGCAGTTAGTGAAAGATTACTTGTTCTTCGCTATCACGATCCTCACATACATGATTTCAATTCAATAGCTGACAACTTTATGAGATTGTGAGGCATCTCACGCGATCGTGATGACTTTTCTCAGTACCCTACACGATCACGAGGAAGTTCACGCGATCGCTACACCGATTTGCCAATACTCTACACGATTGCATAGTAAAGTTTCGCGATCGCGATGAGTAAGGTAACTAGCAGTATATAATTTCCTGTACAACCCATCTTCTTATTTAAACAAACATATTATGTTTCAACTCATTTTTGGGCGAAAATCTCCCCGCTTTCTAACAACATTCCAAGGTCAAGAAAAATCCTCATATCACTTCCTTTCGATTTCCACACATATTAGGTAAGTCCTTCTCCTTTTTATTCTTAAAATTATTAGTTTCCATCATTAATGGCTCCAAGTATTGAAACTGATAAAATCATGCCCTAATCCAGATTTTATGGCATCAGTCTTCGTTTCCTTAGTTTATTTTGTCTCTTGTATCATAAAAACACTGTCATTTTAATGTTAAATCCATAAAGATTGAATCTTTGAGCCCCTTGGAGTCAAATCTTTCTGGGATGTTTTGAAGCCCTTCCCACACTCGATAGTGCTCAATTCTGAAGCATGGGTTTCTAATGATGTTGGGAACCCCATAGTAAATTTTATTTACCGCTCTAGTGATCGGGCGCCGTAGGCCAGTTTTAGGCCCAATTTTAGGCCCAGTCCGAAATTTATTATAGACTATACCGTTAGACTCTATTAAAATATAGAATACTTTGACGCAAGTTTTAGATCATTTCGAGACCATTTGATATCAGTCAGAGTACTATTTGTGAACTTGCAATACTTTATCGTCGGTCGACAAGTGGGTTCTTTAGGGCTAACTTTGGGCTTATAGCTTTAATAATTGTACTAAATAACATTCATGGGTTGGGTAACTAGGTGGACATAGTGAGCTTGTACTGTTCCTTCATCTGTTCTATGTTGGTATTTATATTTTGGAATTCGATTGATATGGTGCCCGTGACTTAGAAATTAACAAAAGATACCCGTACAAGTCATAGCATATTGACATTACATGATCATAAGTTGATAAATATACTTGCTGATATATTGTGCATTCATGACACAAGATGTTGGGACTTTGGCTTCGATGATAGTACATTGAGGCTGGGTTAGTATCACCATGTGATTTTGAGCCGCTGAGGCTATAGACAGATTTTTATAATAATGACGAATAATGATATGAGTTGAAGAAGTGGAATATCTAATAATAATATAAGAATATGGTTTTTTACTGATTTAGACTCGATGTGGTATCGAGCACCAGGTAATACTATTTATACTTGTTTTAACCCAAGATTTACACCCTGGCACCGATAAATATCATTTGACTAATTAATGTTGGCACTTGAGTCCGACCTAGATCAACACTGAGTACAACCACTAGGACTTGATTCCATCGTTGTACAACAATGAGTACAACTTTTGATATCTATCACATTACTTGTTTAAGAGACCTAATAATACCCGATCTATCAAGAATATTAGTGATGCTATGATACATAGGCATTATACGCCTTGACTTGTTGAGCCAAGCTTGATGATACTATTAATATGAGGCACGAGATGCCAGACTTGGGACCTTTGAGGTTCTGTGATTTGGGATGTGAGATTATGATAATGTTGGAAACTATACGCAGTTTTGCATCCCCATGACTTTCCTCCAAGCTTCCACACGACATGGAAGTGGGTATAAGGAGTACAGAGATATAAATATGCCAAGAAATTTAGGTTAGCCTTCCATGGGTTCTGCCTGCTGGACCTACGGGTACCGGAGAGGATGCATACACTAGACTAGTTACTTCATGTATTGTGTTATTTTCAACATTTTTTTCTTCATTGTACCCTGGCTAAGATGTAAGGCCTACGTGCATGTGTTTTTTTTTGTATGTTGCACTTCTTTCTAGAGGAGTTGACAATGTTTACTTTTTTTATTCTATTATATTTTAATTATTATTGTTAGTTAGTTGTTGCTCATGCTATGTTAGATTTTATGCTTTAAACTGTTATACAGTCATTTACTCTTTTACTTGAAGTTACCGGTACACCATCCATGTTCTCTTGTATTCTTCTTTTGACTCCTGGTATTTTGAATTATTATTCACATATTATTGTAAGGATTCCGGGTATGTCTTCCTTCATTGCTTGAGATCCTGTTACGTGATTAGCTAGCGATACATGCCTACTTGTACTTGATTCTTATTTTGGTAGCTAGCTTTCCCTAATTGTGCTATTTGATTCTGTGACCTCTTTATTGTATTCTGTTAATTAGTGCCTTTATCATTATTATGTGCCTACTGCGCCCTAAAAGCCTATTGCTATAGGTTGCTTCTGCAGCTTGTACTCATACTACACTTGCACATGTGCAGATCGGAGTACAGGTTCCCGACCATGATACAAGTCAGCTCTTCGTACAACTTCCATTTGACTTTCGAGATTCAAGGTGAGCTTGACGTCCTGTGTTTACCTGCTTCTCTTCGGTTTTGGCCTTTATACTTGATCTTCACGTATTTTAGAGACACAGTTGTATTAAATATTTTAGATTTCTTCTTCTGTACTTAGTGGTTCGTTTGACACTAATACCGAGTTTTGGGTATTTACTTGATTCTTAAACTTCTGCATTTGTTTATCTTCTGATTACTACACTTGTGCTTTTCGTATTTGGTATAGTAGTCCTCCACTTTTACTTTGGACTACGGGGTTGCTTCTCCTACTGGTGGTATAGAAGGTACCATCATGATCCTCTAAATCAGGTCATGACAATGGGATGAGCCCAGTTTTTGGCATATTTTCCCCGATTACTATGCCACTAGTTGGCTTTGAACGAGGAATTTGTACATGGGATCGAATCCCTCCATAGACCTTTTGTCCTGGCTAGCCATGCCTGAGTTACTAGGTATGTGGGTAGCTTGGGCGAAGGGTGCACATGAGGAGGAGTGGTATGTGAGGAAGACTTATGTAGGTCCTTCCTGCCTAGTTTATACATCAGGGAGGGTCTGCACGAGCACTATTTACTTTTAAACACCCCTTTGCATTGCATTCTTCGCACTTGAATGTACTCTTTAGGCTTATGGAAGGAGTCCCCTTGGGTTATTACATGCAAGTATGTTTTTGATACTAGCTAGGCTTGTTGTGATTACCTTTCCTTTCTTACATTACTATTAGTATATCATTCCATTTCTTGCTTGATATTCTCTTTTTGATTCTCCTTTTTGGTAGTTACATTGGATCTCCAGGTACTTGTCATGTTGTTCATTACTTATCAGTGACTTAAAGTGTAATTGTATGAGATTTCTGTATTTGTTGATGATCACTCTTTACCTTTCTTATGCTGTGTTTTGCCCAATCGGTCTATGATGCCTACTGGGTGCCTATTGTTTTTGGTATTCACACTATACTTTTGTATCTATTTCTTATATAGATCCCAGTACGAGTCAATGGAGAGAACACGATCGTGCAAGGTAGTTTGGAGCTATTCTAAGAGATAAAGTGAGCAACTGTCATTATTACTAACCAGATCTTCTTTTGTAATCTGAGTTGTTATAACTTGGATCCTGGATAACTGTTTTATAGTTTTTCCCCATTTTGGGTTTTATTTCTTACTATTGTATATATAGAAGCTCAGTAGCCACTATACCAAGTTCCAAGGGATTTAATTTATGATATGTATTCCATTTCTTGTTGTTGTTCTTCTTCTTCTCCTTTCTCTTTTATTTTTGAACTTGGTACTGGCCCATTCATTAATGCTTTGGGCCGTGGTTAGGGTTGTTTACATGTGGAATGTAGACACCATCACAACTCAATTTTTGTGTCTTGACAACTAGGTTAAAAACCCAAGGAAGGAAAGGAGTTGGAGAGAAGTGCGAAGGTGGGTATATATGGGATCTGCATAAAACTTATTCAAAGAGTGGGAGATATATGGTTTTTCACCCCTTCAAGATATGTTTTTTACTAGAAAATGTTGCATTGTGAAACCTCTCCTTTAAAAGAGGTAGTTGGTGATGGGAAACACCCATTTCTAGTTTGAAGTGCCAAGTATTGTTTGGCCCAAGAACGAAGAGATTCCATGCGGTGAATATATTTAATGAAAATCATCTGAAAAAATATCTGTTTGACAGAAATAATAGGTGAGAAGAGACCACCTCTATTTATAAAACTTAAAGGTTAGAAATAAGGGTACATTAAAAATAAGCATTAAAGCAAACCAAAATAAGGTTCATGATTTAGGTACAATAATGGGATAGCTACAACTAGGATTCGAGATGAAACCTAAGTTGGAAATTTCATATAGGGACTCAGGCCCAACACCTTTGTTAGGGATGTCCTGCCTTAACTTCTCAATCAAGACTTGGGATTTTCCTATCTTAGAATCCAAGTTCAGTTGATCATACTTAACCTTGTCAAGGACCAGATATGAATGAGTTGAGTCTTGATTGCCATCTTGATGGTACATATGATCCCATCACTCGAGTTGGTGGCCATGAGAAATCATTTTTGCAAGATTCAACTCTACAACATAAGGTGATACTCTAGCCTCGTCCGGAGGATTGGTGGTGGAGTATTGGGACCTTTGATGAAGTTCAGGATGCTATTCACCCTACCAATGGAGAAACCCTTCAATCACCTCTAATTGTTCTACATTATCTTGGTTTAAGTTTTCGATATTCGAGATCCTATCTTTGGCATCCATCTGAAATACCTTCTTATCTTATTCGACCTTCCAACTTTCAACTTTCTACATACAAGGGACTCTCCTAAAAGGTTAAGGTTGCACAATAAGCTCAAATCCACTTCCAGTATTGTGTAGTAAGACTCGAGAACTTAATTTTATTTACTCACCCATAATAGAGCGAGATCCTTGAGGATCTAGTTTAAATAAGCCCCTAGAGAAAGCCTTGTAGAAAAAAAAAGAAGGATTTGTGAGATGGTAAACTCCACCATTTCATAGTTAGCGAAAATCTTGAGGTAGGCTCCCTATCATTCTAATCGCTCTTCTCTTTATCCTGATAGGGTCTTTTGTCATTGAAATAATTGCAGTTGTAGTTCCAAGCTTGGGTTCCTTGTTGAATAGCCCCAAATCTTAGCATAGTCTCAATTCCTAGTTTTATCCACAGAGTTAGTGCTAGTTAAATCTAGGAGTGTTCTAGTGATTGCAACCATAAAAAGTCATTTATTACGTATAGATTATATTCATACTATCAAATAAATGCAACTAACCTATGTAGATTACAATCCTAGTGTAGTTTAATCCATGGTTCTCACAACCCTAAGGTTGCGGTTTTATCCCACCATTGATATCGTCCTACAATAATGAAATCGTAAAGTAATGAATAACATACTGCAGAATTAAACATCCAATGGATTGTAGAATAATGATCAAAGAATTCAACACTTGTGTTCTTTAAAGAATATGGGGTGTCAAACCCTAAAAATCACAAGTCTCTCTAAATGTTTCTCTCTCTAAATGTATGTAAGTTATTTTTTAAAAACTATGCTAACTTTTCCTTTTATAGAGTATGGGTGTAAGTTCAATAATAGAAACTCGGCCTGGGCCTTTGTTCATTTTGGGTGAAACATCGGATGAATCGACTGGTGAAAGTCAAACCATTTGGTCATCTGTCTATCACCTCCTGTATCTAGTGATCTTTACTAGACAGTTCCCTTTGGGTGAGGCATCTCCCAACCATTAGAATGTTTATTGGGACTGTCTAGTTCTTATTCTTTAACCAGTGAAGTATTAGACAAACGGTACTATCAGGCGAGTCATCTTCTTTCAGACGGTGCATTTTTTCCATTTCCTGTTTGAGTAGGTTTATCTAGTATTATTCCCATTGGGCGGTTGGGTTGATGGTTCTTCTGGTGTTTGGTGAATCATCCCTTACTTGTGTAAAAATTTCCCTTTTTATGTACAATTATTTCAAACCTCCTCACATTGAATTAACCCTGTAAATACTCAATATGTGTATTAAAACACACTGTTATCACTCAACAACATTCTCTATTTTCGAGGTTCTAAGTGCACAATGTGATGTAAAATACTATTACATTAACACCCTCAACCTAAAACATTTTCTTGTCCTCGAGGAACAAAAGAACCAGTACACGTCAAACACTGAAACACCCAAGTACATAATTTATCTCAGCATAACCATTCAGTGGGAATCACTTCATATCAGCTAACTACATCTACTCACACACTGCGTCTTTTCCGAGTGGCATATTGAAAGACCTTTCACAAGGCTTATATCCCCTAAACTACTACATTAACTTATTCAAAATTGATCAAATTATCTACTTACTCTTACAACAAAAAAGTACCACAAATAATGAAATATTTATTTTATATTTGGACTGGGAAAGTACCTTCTCACACTCAGAAAGAAATCAAACTATATAACGAAAGCCATAAGCCCTTATCAATTACAACCTAGTGTTCAGTAAGATAACATGAATAATAGCAGGACTTTTTCGGCTTATAATGTCGGTTTGAGTCCTAGTAGGGAATGATTTGGGAACTTAGTGTCTGACTCAACTTGTTCCATTACCTTCCTTTTCTTCTCCCGTCAAATTTTTCCTTACAATTTTCTTTTCTTTATCACTTGACCTCGAGTCCCTTTGTTGTACAACATGGGATCCTCCCCTTTTATTTCTTTTTTTCTTTTCTCTTCATGAATTTTCTTTTGATTAATTTTTCCATCACTGATGATTACCTTTATTTTGTAAGAGAAAGGTTCATGGTAGCCACCCTCAACCTAAAGTTAAACTTATGTTGAAGACATGTTACTCACTACTGAATCAGGGCCAAGATAGACTGATTACCACTTGTTGTTTTGTAGTATTTTTAACCTAAAACCCCTAGACTTTGGTTGCAATACCCACGTCAAATTTCACAATATCCAATAGGGGATCAGGGCAATAACAAAAACCTCTTATTTTCATTCTTTTTCTTTTCGAGGATACTTAAATAGTTTGGTTCTAGTAGACATACAAGGGGTTCAACTTAGAAAATCATTAATTGGTTTTTGACTCTTTTAAGGCATTAGTGTCTTATCAAAGAATGCCTAGGATCATTTTCATATCAGCCTACATTCAACTTAGTTAAAATTTGATCCGGGTAAGTTCTAGATATCATATACACAAAAGATTACACAAAATTACTCTCCCACAGTTACAAGTATATACTTCTTTCAATTCAAACTCTTTAGGCAAATGGTATTGATAGATACAAATACAATCAATGGTAACACCCTTACTGACCATAATTGTAGAATAAAATACAATAAACAATTGATCGAAACTAATAAAATAACTGAATACTGGAATAGCTTATATACATGGGTATTAATGTTTAATGGAGTACATCAAAATCGGTAAAAATACATCATAAATAATAAAAATAAAAACCTAGCATACCATTTCTCCTAGATAACATGCCTGGGGGAAAAGAATCTGGCAACAAAAACCCTCAGACGTAACAAAACAACAAAAAACAACGCACACCCCCTCCCACATATAAGCAGTGCATTGTCCTCAATGCGCGAGATGAACATGTTATAAAAATTAAAAGAGAAAGTATACAATAAAATTATGGCCTAGGCCGCATCCTCTGCTTCAGGAGCAACCTTAGATGGTTGTTTGGCTACAATGCCCTCTACTCCACTTAACTCCAAAGTAGTGGGTGTGCTCGATTGAAGTGCTCAGACTCAATCAGTATTGTGGTAGAAGAAGTACCCACTACCTGTGCTTGGCATCAATCCTCATCCAACACAAAAATTTCTTTAGATGCCCACAGCGCCTCTTCAAAATCATCGACCTCGTGGTGGCAACTCCACTTCCTCTTCTTTTTTTTCTTCCTTCCAGACTCTTCCTGGTGCTCACATAGCAGACTTCCCTTTGGACTGTATCTCTGCTAGTCTAAATATTTAGTCTTCATTTTCAGAATCGATGGGTTCCTCTGATGTTGGCCCAATAGAATGGTGACCCTGGTGCAAGGAAGTAACATCAGAACGCATCTACTCAAGCTCAACCTGAAATCTAGCTTATTCAGGTGGGCTCATAAGAAGAAAGCGCTCATTCATGCATTTCTCCATGTTGTAAATTCTTACTTACATGGTGACATACAACTTCAAAGCTGTATTGATTTTATGATCTATCAGCAACTCTACCTCAACTAATAACACCTCTAACTGAGTCTCATTTCATTTCACCCATTTAACTAGTCTCACAAAGTTTGCTGGGGTGAAATCAAGCATGGATGGTGGTGGATGCTTGGCAGACTAATTAGGGGCAGGACCTATGGTCTCGAAGCACTAGAATTCTTGTGGGAAGTAGGGATGAAGTCAGCATCAGTAGATTCTATGCATATCTAATTATTGGACCATATTCTAGCAGCGGATGTGGCAGCATCTTTTTTCTTCTTCACCTAAACATAGAAAGATCTTTCGACCTCTACATCATATATCTTTAGGGAATCAGTTCCCATATCAATGTTGGGTAACATAGGTACTTTGGCTTGTTGATAAAGCTCAGAAATTAAGCAAGGATAAGAATAGATTGTACCTTCGTCCGTAGAATATATTCAGAGTTCATATGTTATCAGACAACTAAAGATCAATATATGCTCATAGATGAGGAATAAAACCAGCACAATATCTTCATTTATTAATTTTTCATCCCTTGTCGACCTATTCCTCATTCAAGCCACAACCCAAAAGAACTTTGCGATGAAACTCAATTACTCGATCGTGATTGGCAGGCCTGGGTTGCATAACAAAGCCGGCTCCATAAACATTAGTACCCAAGCTTACTAGTATATTTGGGTCTTACAGTTGGTATATTTGTAGACATAGTAGGGGTGGTCAGCTGGAGCATTATAATCAGGATTGGATAGGACTCAATTAATGGTTTCGGTTAATATATTGACAGAAACCTGTTGAATAGTAATAGTATACAAGACCCCTGATCATAGGCATACTTATATTCTTAACACCATTTAATTCCCATGCTTTGACTTAGTTTTGAGACTAATTACGTACTTTTTTTGGGTATCTTGTTATCAAATACGTATGTAGCATTACTAACCAATATGAGTAGCCTATTTCAAGTTTATTTTGAGCCTTGACTAATGTAGATCAAACAGGAATTGAAGCCAGAATGAGTAGGGAAAAATGCAAAAATATTGGCCCTATTATGATAGGTATCACGACGTGATGGCCATCCCATCATGATCGGGGATCCCGTGGTGATCCATTGTTTATCTGGGCAACAATTGTTCTCAACTTGCTAGATTAGTTTGAGGCCAATCAGTCTTTATGATTAAGCATCTCTATAAGCTTTATTGTGACATTTTGGAAAGGGGGACAACACTTTGGGAAAGAAAATATCAAGTAGATGAGAAATTCAAGCAGCCTAGGGTTACATCTATCGTTTAATTTTTGTATGTAAAATGTTACTAATGTTATTTTTTGATTTGAACATGATTATTCTTTGATAAAATTCCTTGTTCTAGGTTATGTTTAGCACGTGTTGTATTGTGTTGGTTTGATATAAATTAGATATTATTTCTCATTATTTATTATTCTTACCCTTCAGAATTAATGTGTTCTAATTGGTTGGCCACCATTATATAGCTCTAAAGTGCACGATTCCGGTAATCTAATAAGTGGAATGGAAATGTAAGGAATGAGATTTTTCTTTTTGAATCTAACATAAGAATAACGAACATGAATTGCAATTAATACATGATCATGTACTTAGTGCCTCACTTGGTTAAATCAGGAAGATAACGATAATGTGTGTATGTAAATCACCATAACACAAGTCAATCGAAGTTGTTGTAGGGATTATATAAATAGTGATTAGGGGACTATCAATCCCTAAGTCATAATTTTAACCCCAAAACCTGCAATTACCAAAATAATGTTGTTTATGGAAAACCAAGAGTATATACAAATGTGTGCAATGCCATACCCTGAAACGTTTTCTTATATCAAAAATACTTGATTAGTTCTTCCCAAATTTCATTTAGATATCCGTAAAACTCAATTTCTTCTATTGTTACTTTCAAATGCATATATATTGAATTCCTTATAAGAACATTTACGAAGCTAATTCCCAATTTGAAGTCCCTTATGGGTTCGATATCCATCTCGAAAGAGCCAATATATTACTTGTGAGACCACTGCAGTTGTTTTGTGCTAGGAAGCCAACAACTCTTTGGCACCGTTTTTGGGGACTTGGAAATTTTTTAGCTTTTGATTCCTGTAAGAAATTTTGTATAGTTCAATTGTTAATTACTTGATTTTAAATGATTTTTTAAGCATTATTATTGTTAATCTGACACAAAAAAGAGATCTGGTTGAACCCTATCAGGAACCAGAACGGTCTATATATCAACAATAAAGAACCGAGGCATTCTATCATAGTGTTCCACAAGCTCAACTGGAACAACTGACAGCCGTAGTGTCTGCTGAAATGGAAGCTCCAAGATCAGTCCATGAGAAGGTGGCTATTCTAAGGGCCATAAATGCTACCTCCACCATACAAAACCCACACTTGGAGGTAGATTCAAGCTAAAGTAGAATATGGTGCAACTTTTGCACACTACCAGACAATTCACTAGTCTCGCTCATCAGGATCCGTAGCAACACATTCAGAATTTCCTGGAGATCAGTGATACTTACATTCACAAAGGAGTCTCACCATATTATGTGATACTTACATTATTCCCATTTTCCTTGGGTGGTGAGGAAAAAAGGTGGTTAGTTTTGTGTCCAAACGCACACGCAAGTGTACATGATCGTATAAGTAATATAGTGGCTCTTGCGAGCCAGATTGTCGAATCCTCAGGGACTTATATTTAATTGATTCTCATGACAAAGTTACGGAAGGATTTAGATCCAAAATATTGATTAAGACTTTAGAAGAGTATATTAATTTAATTGAAACTA
>JBDJHY010568028.1:0-16686 GCA_039654485.1 Withania somnifera
CTTCAGAAACACTTGATATATATATATATATATATATATATATATATATATTATAGAGAAATAACTAAAGAATTAATCTGTGATAATTTAATTATATTATATCACCAACTGTGTTATCTTAGTGATAATTTATCTAGGTCACGAAAATAGCTAGATGATGTTTTAATAGCTCAATCTAAAATATCCGCACAATTTTAATGGATCCCTCACAAAAGTTAAATATTATAATAGTGTTAATATTTACGCTACTTCTACTAAAATAACAAAGATTGAAAGTGACTTACAAAATCGGAATATTCCAAAGAACGTTTTGAAAAGTTTTATAAAACTGGACACTTTAATTTTTATAACAAACTATAATTTTAAAACCTCTGAATCTATAGTCAATATTAATAAGAATATTGAGACTATTAGGTTATTAGAGAATGGCGATATTAATAGATTAGAAAAGATTATAAGTTTCTTTCACATAGGACTTATCCAATTAGTAATTAAACCATCATATAGATTGGGGTTAGACGTACCGATATGTCTTCGTTTAAGAGACAATAGTTACTAACCTTTGATGATTCATTAATAGTACTATTACAAAGTAAATCTAGCTAATGACCTAGTATTTTTAATTGCTATCCCAGTTTTTCTATAGATATTAATAATGAAAATGTCATGGATACATTAACATTAAATGATAAACAAAGAATAGGAACAGTAAAGAAAATGTTAGAGAAATAGCCATAATATATAAAGTATATTGTAGACTAATGAAAACCATCCTACCTCATATAGCTAAGATAGTAAGTAACTAAGCAGTTACCATACTTATGGAAGCAAATCATAACTATAATAATACTTTTGCCCCAAAAATGATAAAATGGGATGACATATTACTAAAGGATAGTGGCCATTTTGACTCCATCACATAGCCGTAAATTGAAGAAGAAAATTCAAACATTAAACATGTAATTCAGTTTCAAATGGATCTATCGATTTAAAATTCCTAAGATCCCAGTCCTTTAGTTAGGCCTCTTCAAATAAAAGAATGTCTTTTCCTAAAGCTTCTTTCTCTAAAATTACAGAAGAAGAAATAACTCTTAAGGACACAAAGAAAATTAAAAGGGGTAGATTTCTTTGAAACAATTACCAAGGTGGAATATGAGCCTAGAATTTCCAAAATCCATAAATTTAGTGAGTCCCACTGCTAGTGACATGCTAGGAGTAAAAGAATCTTTATGCATGATCATGTCGTAACAAATTTGAGCCTAATTTTGAATATTTAAATAAGCTCTGGGAAGATCCAAAAAATACCATAAAAAGAAAATGGCATGTACAAAGATATTCATTAAAAGAAAAGGTATTTTTTCAAAATAACTGGTACACCGATATGAAAAGACTAAAATGTAATATTAAGTTCTTTAAATGGTTTGAATAGACAGAAAAACTAGATGATAAAAAAGAATCATTAAATATGATTGTTAATAAATGAAATATTAAATCTAAGGTGGCCAAATATATAATTTCTCCACTAGAAGAAATTAGTTTACTAGTAGATGGTAGAGTTGTTATTGCTACGCCTTTTAAACTAGATATAGTAGATACTAAGGGTGATCGTACGAATAAAGATATAAATAAAGTTAATTGAACAAAAGTAATTACACTAATAAACTATTACATGTAGTCTCTAATCAAATCTGTAAGGCCAATAATAAATCAACCTTTAAAGATAAACCAAGTTCTTCCCATAACGACAAAGATAAGAAATTAGAAACTCATCCACTATTTAAATTCCCAGAATTTCCAAAATATAAATTTCCCAAATTTCATGAGAAGTTTGAAATTATGGATGATCTTATACAAAAGGTTAATGGAAATGAAAATCTAAAAAATTAAAAGATGATAAAGTCATAAGAATGATATCCGAAAAAACTGATAATAAAATTAATAAGTTAAGCTCTAGATATTTCATTAAAAAGAATTATTGTAAAACGCTTCTTTCCTAGATATGCAGTATGAAGAAAATGAATTTTTATCTCATACTTCTCTTTCAGGGAATAAAATCGCTGATTGAACTATTGATGTACTCGCGGAACATCAAATATTTAATAAGTTACATGAAATAGGAATGGGCATTACGACATATAAAATGAAAATTCTACTAACTAACAAGCTGTAGTTTTGGATACATTCGGATTTACAGGTACGTTAAAATATTGATGGGATAATTATCTAACCAATAATAATAGGCAAAGCATATTAAGTTCTACAACTATTACTCAAATTATTTAAGACTGAACTTACGAGCAAATGTCACGACCCAATTTCTCAGGTATTGGGGGTACCTACATCCACTGTAGGAGAACCTCCCAACAAGCACGTAAAGCATGAATAATGAACTAAAAACGAAAGACAATAGATAAATAAGGGATAGAGATAAGCAGAAGTCTAAATCAAGTCAATAAAAACAACCTTAAAACTTGGTATTTGATATGTAACCCACTAAATAGATTACAATGTTTGAAATCAGAAATACAAACTCTGTCTCGAAAGAATATAACAGAAAGAAGCATAAGGAAAGGTAAACGATAAGCTATGGAAGCCAGAAGCTATCATCCACCTCAGCAACTGAATATTCGCACAACTTAGGAATCAACATGGTCCACTCATACTCGAGTCTGCACCAAAAAAATGTAGAAGTGTATTATGAGTACCAAAACAACGGGAACCCAGTAAGCATCATTTGTCGACTGGGCTCATATAAGAAATAAAAGCAGTAAATAAACAAATAAGAATACAAGTCATGGAAGTAAAAAAATATAAAAAAACAAAGGTAGTAGGTAATAGGATAAAGATAGGTAAGTATCTTAGATAACTAGATACGAGAAGGAAGATTCAGGCAAGAAATGGAAAGAACGTACCTGAATCCATACTAAGCTAATAAGAAGTACAAGTGAATAACAGAGATGGCGGTATACCGGTAACCCTAATAATGAAACAGGAAGAAAGGCTAAATACCACAAGTATAATAACAAAGGAACATGAAAGATAACTATAGACTATAACCAACTAATAACAACATACGAAAAAAAAAATATTAAAACAAACAAAGATAATGTAAACCCTTTGTCACCCCATCCTATTAGAGAGTACAAATATTAAATAACACTCAAGAAAACAATATGCAGGATGATACGATGAATTGATATAAAAGTAAATTCATACGCTCCTACCCAAACTCGCAAGCTCGGTAAGGTAGGACCTAGGGAAGGCGTAACATGAATACCTCTACTCCCCCGTATACCCCTCCTTCGGTTGCCCACAAGCTCGGATAGGCAAGGTCCATAGAGGTTACATCAACATACAACTCAACTCATAAAGTAAACTAAACTCGCATAACTATAAATTCTATTTGGACCTATGACGGGTCTATATCAGAATCAATTAACAATGTCCATGCCTATTCACAAACAAGACTAAATTTGAACTGAACTCAACATTTAGCTCTTAACTGCAACTAAGTCTAGTAATAACTTAAAATAGTGATGAACACTTTACTTAGCCTTTTATCATCAAAACTGGTAAAACAACTTGAAAATACTCACTTTATCTTATAATACTGAAAACTAGTCCCACAAGACCATGCAAAGTTTCAAAATCAATGATGTTGGGATCTTAGACATAAACAACAGAAACCAATAAATAAAAACCAGTTTATGATGATATTATGATCAACTAGAAAAATATCACAACAAGTCCTGCGACCCTATACAGACACAGTTACTCCAACATCTAGAACCATCTAATCGATCTTTAGGACTCATGAACATTCCCAATTAACCCACCATCTATTTTCCTGAGTCTATCAGGCCACTCAGGGTCACAAGGTAACTATAATAGCAAATGAAACACTAATACGTAACCAAGAAGTAGACTAAAGAAGCGGACAAGGTCATGAGTACCAACCCGAGGATGGCTCATTACTACAATTATTTTTCATATAAGACTAGTCTAAGATCAGTAAGCCATAGAGTACCTTCCCTCAAAAGATAAGCTCATAAATACTGAATTGAAAATTCCTGAACAACTCCACAAGTGTGCAAACGATCTCCAAGAATTAAGAAACTAGCAAAATAATAATCATGTTAACAGGATTCAGACAATACCTACAAAGCTATTATTATAGCTATAGTCAAAATATGGATCAAAATGGGCCTGCCCGCAAACTCAAAACTCCAAACAAAAAGTACCAAAATATTTCTCCCGTCGTAGGGAGATCATAGCCAAAATTTAGAACTAAGACGAGAAAGGAATAAATTAGAATAAAAAATAAGTGAAGAACTCACTTGAAAAAGTTTTGGAATCTTAGGATGAAATTTGGTGAAATTTCAATGGAAACTTACCAAAAAGTGGAGAATAATCGAAGAAATTAAGTTTCTAGTATTACCAAAGCTCACAAGTAAAAACCCAAGTTTTGATGAGAAAAAATGAAGAAAATGGAAGAAAATTTGGGGTTTGAAATATTTATAACTGGTCCTAGTCCTCAGAGCCATTGATGCTAAAGACTGGAATAAAATTAGCATTGTCGGTGCTCCAGTTGCGTGATCACCTTAAAGGAGAAGGGAAGGTATTAGCATTTTCGGTGCCTTGATAAAAGTAACTCAGCACCATCGGTATTCTATTAGCGCGATTACGCCCCCTAGAGTGATAGAACTGAAAAATATTCAGTTGCTCCAGTTGCAGAAGAAAATTTTGGTATTAGGATTTTTGGTCTCCGGACCTAAATGGAATCCTATATTCATGAAACAAATATGAAAATTGAATGGAAACAATATTCTAAACTCAACGATGCAAATAAAATTCCGATCCAAGGTTGTTTTAATGAAATATTGTCCAAAGTCAACACTTTGCAAAAGTAACCCACTTTCCAACTAAGTACTCAAAATGAGACTAGTTTGCCCGAAGCCCGAAAGAACAAGTCGCCTAATCCTAACTAGATATTATACAGATGATGGCATAGTAAGATTTTCAATTCGAGGCTTCGATGTCAAAACAACTACCCAAACACCCTTAGTGAACTAGAAAAAACAAAAAACTCACAAAATGAGATAAAGAAAAAATCGATGCCTCTAGACCCATATCAAGAGTTCATGTAGACCAAAATTCCACATTTTAAAACCAAATAAACTGTCAAAATTCAATTTCAAGTTTGTTTTCATTAGATATTGACTAAAGTCAATGGTATTAATATTAAAATCTCTAAAATAGGCAAATAGACATAATGACCAAACAAATTACTCAGGAACCGAGCCACCAATTATGATAAGTATCAAATAACTTAGCTATCGGAAAGCTCTAGGATGCAAGCTTATGCAAAAATAATCATAACGGTCATTACAACATCTACTACTAAAAGGGACATTCATCCCTAAAAGTTAGAACACGGAAGTACCTAAAGGATGAAACAAATGCAGATACTGAGCCCTCATCTCACTCGCGATCTCTTAAGTAGCCTCCTCTACGGGGCGATCCCTCTACTAAAGTTATCCATGGTAATCTCCCTAGACCTCAACTTCCTTACCTCTCTAGCCAACACAACAACCGACTCCTCAACAACTGATAATCCCTCATCAACCTAAACTGAATCATAACAAAGCACTTGTGACTTATCAGGGAAGTACCGTCTCAAGATAGACATATAAAACACCGGATGCACAAATGAAAACAAAGGAGGCAAAGATAGTCTGTAGGAAGTACAACCGATTCAATCAAGAATATAAAAAACGCCAATGTATCGGGGGATGAGCTTGCCCCTCTTCCCAAACCTCATCATGCCCATTATGGGCGACACCCACAAGAACACTTGATCACTAACACTGAACTCTAAGGAACGATGATGGCAGTCAGAATAACTCGTATGTCTACTCTGATCCGCCTAGAGTTTATCTTAGATTAACCAAACAATGTCTAAAGCATCTCGAAGTATATTTATACTCTGCAACTTGGACTCAAACCCATCAAACCAACCAATAGGTGAACAACACTGCCTACCATATAGATAGATCTATTGGAATACTAGAGTGGTAGGTTTTGGTTATACACAAACTATGCAAAGCCAAATGCTGATCCTAAGAACCACAAAAATAAAGAACCCAAACCCTTAACATTTCCTCCAGAACCTGAATGGCCCTATCGATTGACCGTTTGTCTGGGTATAAAATATTATGCTGAGATGGACCT
This sequence comes from Withania somnifera, assembly GCA_039654485.1. Taxonomy (NCBI): domain Eukaryota; kingdom Viridiplantae; phylum Streptophyta; class Magnoliopsida; order Solanales; family Solanaceae; genus Withania; species Withania somnifera. The sequence continues at coordinate 6,232 of JBDJHY010568028.1, forward strand.
CAGTACGTATACCATGCTGAATCACTCTCTAAAACTGAGATGTAAACTAGTACTGCGATATGAAATGATAGAAACCAGAATACCATAAAGTCTAACCAGCTATTAAAGAAAATAGAGGCTAACTTTTGTGCACTATATGTAGTATGAACCGAAATGAAGTGTGCAGACTTAGTCAATAGTCAATAATAAGATAAATCAAATCATGTTATAAGGAGTCTGATGCAAGCCTAGAATGAAATTCATTGTGATGCATTCCTACTTCCACTTGGGAATGGGAAGCCTCTGCATCGAACCACTAGATCTATGGTGTTCAAACTTCAATTAATGACAGTTCAAGAACCAAAAAATGAACTCATCTATATTTTTCTTCATACCATTCCACTGGTAAGTTTGTCTCAAGTCTCTATACATCTTTGCCACACCCAGATAGATAGAATAACGAGAACTATAGGCCTCATTGTGGATCATCTGAACTAAATTATCAACAATGGGAACACAAATCCGACCCTCAAACCTCAGAATACCATCTAAACTCAATGTAGTTTGTTGGGGCTCACCCCACAACAACTGATCGAGAATATTAACCAAGTATGGATCCTCAAACTGACGTTGCTGATCTGGTCAACCAGTAACAAACGGACCTCAATACTAGAGAAGACATGACCTGAATCTCTGAGATCAAGTCTAACCAATCTATTAGCCAAGGAGTGAAGGTCCAAAGCTAACACCCTCTCATAAATATACAAAGCAACCTATACTCACCAATTATCGACTCAAGGCATACCACGTTTACCTTTCCTAGATAATACAACTAGAAATATCATAGTCACTACGTAACTAATCTACCTTCATTGGTGAGGATTGAGCTCCCTCTAACTATTAATGTACGAAAGACTATGGTGATCAGGGAAATCTCACAATGGATTCCATACAAGTAGTGGAACCAAATATTGAGCATAAAGACTACCACTGCCAACTCTAAACCATGGGTAGCGTAGTTGCGCTCATGAACCTTAAGCAGTTTAGAAGCATAAGAAATAACACAACCCTGTTGCATCAAACCACAATCTAGACCTACAATAAAATCATCATAATAAATCGCAAAACTATGACCCTCAACTAGTAATGTCAACATAGGAGTAGAAGTCAAGATAGTCTTAAGCCTCTGAGAAAAAGTCTCACACTTATCCAACCACTAGAAAGGAATATCCTTTCTATTCAATCTAATTAATGGCGTGTCTATAAAAGAGATGTCCTCAATAAAATGATGGTAATAACCAAAATTCCAACAAAGCTACAGACCTCAATAGGATTAGTTGGTCTAGGACAATCATGAACAACTATAGTCATAGTCAAATCCACTTAATACCCTCCTTAGATACCATATATCCAAGAAATGCAATTGTAGGAGAGCCTTCAAAGGCGCTAAGTAGCTGCCACAACACACTGCGAATATCTGGAGGCAGTGCTGTAGTAGGTGTGGGAATAGATGTTGTTGTCTGTACCACGACTTGGGCCACAATAGGTGCTACAGAAACTGGTGGATTTTCTGCAGTACTACTTGGAGTAGGCACTTCAGTTGGTGCCTCAGTCGTCCTCTTAGCTACGGTTGACATCTTTGAAAGAGTGAGAACAATGAATGAGATTTGTTTCAAGAACCTTCAAGGATATACACACGATGCAAGATTCAAAAGAAAGAGTCAATTTTCCTAAATATCACTATAGCCTCCTGAAGATAAACAATGGGCATCTCCGTGCCGATCCACAGGACTCTACTAGACATTGGTACTATACGCTAACACCGATGAACCTAGGCTCTGATACCAATATATCACGACCCAATTTTGTGGATCATGGTGGTACCTACTATTCCACTAGTAGGAGAACCAAAAATTGTAGTCCAGAGCCAAAATAGAGGACTACTACATTAAATGCGGAAGTATTTCAAAATTCAAAAGATAATTAAATGTTGAAGTTTCAAAGAATGAAATAGACTACCCAAAATCCAGTATCAGTGTAAAACAAACCATTAAGTACAGAAAGGATGAAAACTAAAATAAGTATAGTACATCTGTATCTCTAAAATACAAGGAGATCAAATAAAAATATCTAAGCCAAAGAGAAGCAGGTAAAAGCCGGCTGCCTAGCTTACCCTGAATCTCTGAATAAATTATTAACTACACGAACTGTTGGTGGTAATCATATCGAGAACCTGTACTTAGATCTGCACATGTGCAAGTGTAGTATGAGTACAAGATGCAAAAAAAACATGTATTCGAGGCCCACTAGGCACATAACAATTATAAAAGTAGTAAATAACAGAGTATAAAACAAAGGGTCATAGAAGCAAATAGTACAATACAGATAAACTAATAACTCAAATACAAATCAAGTATCACATAGACTAATATCGCTAGCTAATCACATAACAGGATCTCAGGCAATGAAGGAAAACATACCCGAAATCCTGGCACAATATATGTGAATAAATAGGCAATAAATAAGAATAAAAAAAGATAGGAGTAGAGCATGGTCAGTATATCGGTAACCTCAAGTGAAAGGGTAAATAACTGATTAGGAGAGTAAGGACAAGTAACAAATAAGGACAACTAAGTAGATATACGAATAATAAAGTAAAGCAATTAAACACTAACAAGTCCCTAATAAGAAATACAACATACACAGAAAACATGCTCACCCGTAGGCATCACCATACTACCAGGGCTACACTGAAGAAAACAAGTGGAGAAAGTAAACATAAAACAAGTGGAGAAAGTAAACATACACATGAATGTCATCAAAACCTCATATCCCACTGTAAAAATCAAAATGAATCACACTTAGCACCTTGTACCCATATCAACAATATCCGTCGGCATCTCATGCCTCAAATTAATAATATCCGCTAGCCATACTCGGCAGGTCAAGGAGTACAATGCCAGTATATCATAGGGTATCACCACTAGTCCTCAATAAATCCGTATTATTATGTTTTCATAATTAGTAGTACCACATGTGTTAAAAATATGTACTCACTGCCGTACGGTGAGGGACTCAAGTCCCAGTACTGTACTCGCTACCGAATGAAGTCGGTCTCAAGTCCCAATATTTATTAGTGAAAAGATATTTCCCAGTGCCAGGAGGTAAAATATGGATTAAAACAAGTGAACACGGTACTACCGGGTGCTCCATACAATGTCGAGACTAAAATAGTAAAAGATAATTACTTATATTATTATTAAAGTATTCTCATTTATTCTTTTATGCCGCTATTAACTTTATCATCAAATCATCCTCTAGCCATCATGGCTCATAAATCAGGTGGTGATACTACCCAGCCTCAATGCACTTTCATCGGACCCATAGGTCTGGCCTCTCATGTCATGAATACATAACATATCAACAACATATATATCAACATATAATCATGAATTATCCACATCGTATTCCTTGCATTGGTATCTCTAATCAAATGCTAAGTCTCGGGCCTCATATGACTCGGGTGCCAAAATATCAATATCAACATGTAAAGGACGAAAGAAAAGTACAGGGTTCCTATATAGCCTAGCTACCCAACCCACGGATGCTATTTAGTACAATTATTAAACCTATAAATCCAGAGATAGCCCCACGGAGCCTACCCGTTGTGCGATGAAAAAGCTCTGCAATATCACAAATCGTACTCTGACTAATGTCAAACGGTCTCCAAATTATCTAAAACTTATACCAAAGTAACGGTCTCCAAATAATCTAAAAATTATACCAAAGTATTTTATTTGTTAATACGAGTCTAACAATGTATTTAATGCTAAGTTTCATATATGGCCTAAAATAGTCTTGCAAGGCCTACTCGACGAAACTAAAAATAAACTTACTATAGGATCTCCAAAATAGTTAGAAACCCATACTCCAAAATTGAGCATGATGCGAGCACGGGAGGGGCTTCAAAACAACCCGAACAAATTTGACCCTAAGGGGTCAAAGATTCAATCATAATGAATTTAACGTTGGAATTATGATGTAATAATGTTCCTAGGAGCAATGTATACTCAAATAACAAAGAATTACCCGACAATAAATGGGTTATGGGATGATTTAATCAATATCAACTCTTGGGGCAATTAATGGTAGAAAATTAAGAAATTAAAGAAAAGAAAAGAGAAAACTTACCTAAAAATCATGTGGTATAGATTGGGAATGATGTGACGACTTTCCTAGACCTTGAATTGTTGTTTGATGAAGGAGTTTTTCTCCAAAATGAGTTGAAATAGAATGTGGCAGCTAAAATAATGAATCAGGGTCATGTAGGAAAAATATATACTGGCAGGCATGTTCCTCTTCGCAACCGCATGGACTTATATCGCGATAGAGTAAGGTATTTGGAAAAGGTCATCACGATCGCATGAAGCCATCACAATCGTGTAGAGTATACTGGATATTACTTCATCGCGATTGCGTGAGCCAGCCTCATAGTCACGTAGAAACAATTTACAATGAAGCATGATCGCGTGAAGGCCTATTGTAATCATGTAAAAGGACCTAGCCTGCATCAGTTACAGGTTTTGACAGTAGAACCAAGGGAAGAAACAGGCTCCGAATCACACCACGAAATGCATTCTGAGTCCAATTTTGACAAACCAAATATTTAAATAGCATGAAAATGACATTCTAAACTCAATGAAATTGACAAAACGGAAATCTTAGGTCGTTACACAAAATGACACCTAAAATCAAAAGTAGGCAAAACTTGCACTTCTCCACCAACACCTCAAAAAATGTAACGACAAGTCCCAAAGTTGAACCAACACCTCACCTAGACTAAAATCATTATTTTAGAGCTACTAGAAGCATCAGAATTTCAATCCGACACTTCGAACATAAAAATTTCTCTTAAACTCCACTTTTTTCACAAACTTAGCTAAAATCCATAATTTCGTATAACTTGCAACGAAAACTCCAACACACAATCTTAAGGTCAATCTTGATTTTTTTTTTGCATTTTAGAGCTAACAAAAATATTATAATTAATTTCCATGATTTTCTTGAAGGAAAGTTAACTTTGGTCAACAAGTAGTTAGTTTTAGGCTCTAGAATAGGCAAATTGAGATATTTCTCAACTGAGTCTCCAGGGATTCAGACTACCTATCTCATAAAGTCATAAATGACTTGGGGAAACTATTGAAATGCTCTAAAATGAAAAATGTCATGTACTTGTCCTAATTGACCATGAGGGTCATTACATAATTGCATCAACATTATTGGTAGCGAAGCATAAAAAAAAGTATTTCAGATTATGTGTATTTATGCCTGAACTATCAGCAGGTGTTGTTCAAGAATCGGAGACCTAGCGGTGAGATGCAAAGGCTTCCGTATTCTTGTTCTTAATTAGGAGTGTATTATAATGGACTTTGTTTTCAGCCTTCATCGCACTTTTATAGGTAGTTATTGCATTTGGATCATCGTAGATCAATTGACCAAGTAAGATTATCTTCTATCAATAGACTCATTGTATGTTTATGAGATAGTTAGACTTCATAGGTTATCAGTTTCCATTATATCTAATAGAGGAACTTAGTTTACATGTCAGTTTTTATAGACAGTGAAGAGGGAGGTAGGTATAGAGGTTTCCTTGATTACAAAATTTCACCCATAGACAGATGGCTAGTCCGAGTAGACTATTCATATACTTCATTACATATTGTAAACTTGTACTTTTTATTTTGGAGGTAGTTGGGACAGGCACTTGACATTGGAAAAATTTTCGTATAATAACAATTGTCACTCTAGCATTCATATGGTACCATTTGAGGACTTGTATGGAAAGAATTTTATTTTACCTATTTTTTGGTTCAACGGTAGGGAGACTCTACCAAATAGTTCATATTGGCTTCAGCATATTGTTTATAATGTTGTTTTTATTCTTGATAGGCTCTGGACACCTCAGAGTAGGCAGAAGTCCTATATGGATCATAAACATGACCCTTGGAGTTCAGTGTTAGTGATATGGTCTTTTTATGTGAGTCTCCCCTTAAGGGAATCATGAGGTTTGCTAAGAGGGGTAATATCTTAGCCCCAACTTCATTTTTTCATATAAGATCATAGGTAAAGTTGGAGTTGTTGACTATAGACTAGCCTTACCTCCAGTGATAGTTGTTGTCCATCCTATGTTTCATGTGTCTATGTTTCACCGGCATGTTCAAGACCCATATCTTGTTCTATGTTGAGATTTTTTTCATCTATGTGACCATATAACCTCTTTTGAGGATCCTGAGGCTATTATTGATATAGATGTGAGTGGGCTAAGGTCTAGGGAGATGAGGCGACTCGAGTCCAGGGAGACTCCTGTAGTGAAGGTTTGTTGGCTGTGTTGACCAATCGTGGTGGCTACCCAGGAGACAGGGCATGATATGAGGTCGCATTATCCACATCTTTCCGTGCCTTCGAGTACTAGTCTCTTTGACTTTAGAGGAGGAAAGTCTTTTTCATTGTTGACGTTTTCATTGCCCACACTTTTACTTCCTTTTCCTTCTTTTTTTCTATGTTTAGAGCCTTTTGTTAGATGCCCCAAGTCATTTATGATGCTTGGACCAATAGTTTGGTTCCTTGGAGGTCTTTTACCTATTATCTCAGTTTTCTTGTTTTGAAGGCTTAACCTTGAAATAATGGAACTTAAGAGTGATTTCATAGTAAAAGAGATCAGAATCAGATTTTAATAGTTTTGTAAGCTCTCGAATGCATACTTAGTTAGATATTTAGTTCAAGTATGAGGTTTTTTTATTTTTTATTTGAGCAATTTTGAGTGAATTCAGTTCATTTGGAGTTCAGTTTGTAGCCTGGGTTGTCTTTTGGTGATCAGAGCTTCGGGTTAAAATTTCGACACAATATTTAGCTTCCGAATGTCAAATTTTGTTCAGTAGGATTATTTTGATGCTTCTCGAGGTGTTCAGGCTCATTTTTAGGGCATTTGTGGAAATTTGAAATGATTCTGATAGGGTCCTTTGTTATATAAACAACTTTATATCACTATTTCATCAATTCCATTGAGTCCAGAATATCATTCTAATACAGTTTACATATTTGTCTTGTCAAAATCCATGCCTGATTACATTCTGAGCTCCACATTGGAGTTCTTGAGATTGCTAAAAGATACTATCAAGGACTCAGATCTAATTTCTTCTTCGTGTTCATGGGCGTTCGCTACATTCGTAGAGGGTTCCTTCTACTTCTTCTCCACGTTCGTAGAATGCTTGCCGCATTTGTGTATGGTATTTTCCCCAATCTGGACCAGATGATCCACTTCGCAATTACTATGTCTTAACCTCATTCGTGAGCCTCAACCAGCCCTCAATTGCTCTGTGATCACTATATCTTATATTTAATAGTTTTCCAACCCTCCATGTTAAACGGAGGGCATCGTCTTCACAGTAAAGGCCCCGTGCTCTAATATAATATTTTCCAGCTTCATTTACTTATTTTCAACTCATTTTCTCTCTTCTTATAAATATAAATCTTAGTCTCTAGAGGGCATATTCAAGTGGTAATTATAGGGAATTGTTGGTGGAGTGTTGGAGGTGCATTTTTTATGTTTATTTTTTCATTATCATGTATGTTTTCCAATTTTTTCCCGTGTGAGGAATTCTTAAATATTTCATTTTCTTACATTAACTTTTTTGGCAAATTAAGGACCTATTTGGGGTATTTTTTAACTCATTTTTAGGCCATTAATTCCTTGAGTTGATGCCTACCTCTTGATACCAATAGTTTTGTTTTTTAACTTATAAGGCCCAGGGGCCCATCTGAGGCTCAGTTTTTTTACCCGAATTGCACTTTGTAATATAGGTATCATTCTTCACCTTTTGACACCTAGATAATTATTTTTATAGTTTCAAAATGCTTTGGGATTTTGCATAGATTCGGGTTAATTCAGTGCGTTTTACAAGGATTTTTGCCTGCATCAAGTAAGTTAGGCTTACTCTGCAATTACCCTCATGGTTATTTATCATAAATACATGATGTTTTGTATTCTAGAGCATTTCAGTAGTTTCCCCAAGTAATTAATGACTTTCCATGATTGACAGTTCGGATTCTTGGTGACTCGGTTGAGAAATATCTCAAATTCCCTATTTAAAGCCTAAAACTAAGTACTCATTGACAGAAGTCAACTTTCCTTCAAGAAGATCTCGAAATTTAATTCCAACAGTTCCATTAGCTCCATAATGCCAAAAAACATCGAGATTGACCTTAAGATTGTGTTTTGGAGGTTTTGATTTACAAGTTATGCGAAATTACGAATTTTAGTTATGTTTAAAGACTAAATAGGAGCTTGAGTTGTAATTTGAAGTTCAGATTGTCGGATTGGAATTTTGATTCTTCCAGCAGCTCTGAAATGATGATTTTAGGCTAGGTGAGGTGTTGGTATAATTTTTTTTATTTGTTGTTGCATTTTGGAGGTATTGGTGTAGAAATGCACTTTTGGCTACATTTGCTTTTAGGGGTCATTTTGTGTAAGTGATCTCAGATTTCAGTTTCTTCAATTTTGTTGAGTCCGGAATTTCATTTCTATGTTGTTTGTATATATTGGATTATCCAAATTGGACTCCGTTTGATCTCTAAACCCCCTGTTAGAAATTCTAAATTATGTAGGCTTGACCTGCAACTGGTGTAGGTCATGGTCTTCTTTGTGATCACGAGCCTAGCTCACGCGATTGTGATCCAATTACCAAATATGAATCGTGATTGAGAGCCTGGCTCACGCAATTACGATGACCTAATTGAACTTACTTTATGCGATCGCGACCAAAGCCCACGCAATCGCGATTCCAGTACCCAATGCGATCGCGGTATAAAGCCACGTGATCGCGATGGAGTAAATATACTTGGAAGTTTATGTTTTTCCTGTGGCGACCTTTTACATTTTAATTCAACCGAAAACACAATTCATTTAGTTCTAAGGCGAAAAATCTCTTCCCAAATACCTTTCAAGGAAAATCTTCTTATTGTTTCACATCGATTTTCGTATGAAATTGGGTAAGTTCTTCTCTTCTTCTTCCCTATTTTTCATAATTTTCCACAATTAATGCTCCAAGAGTTGAGGTTGACTAAATAATCCGATAATCTATTTATTTTCGTATAACTCTTTTTTTAATTAAATATAGATTACTTCTAAGATCATTAATTCATCATAATTCAAAGGTTATACTTTTAAAGATTGAATCCTCGACCCCTTTAGGATATCTGTCCAGGCTAATTTGAAGCCCTTATCACATTCGCATTGTGCTCAATTTTGGAGAATACGTTTATGGTAGCGTTGGAAACCCTGTGGTGAAATTTATTTATAATTTTGGCAATCGGGCCCTGCAATCCCGTTTTAGGCCCAATTCGGAACTTAACATAAAATTCACTATTCGACTGGTATTAACATATAGAATTCATTGGCGTAAGTTTCAGATCCTTCGGAGATTGTTTGATACCAATTGGAGCAATATTTGTGAGATTGCAACGCTTTGTCGTCGGACACAGGTAGGCTCCGTGGGGCTATTTATGGGCTTATAGCTTGAGTAATTGTACTAAATAGCATTTGTGGGCTGGTTAGCTAGGTTGTATAGTACCCCTATACCGTTCTTTCGTCCATTCTATGTTGATATTGATACTTTGGCACCCGAGTGATATGGGGCCTGAGACTTAGCAATTGATTAGAGATACTTGTGCAAGGCATAGATAGTGGATAATTCATGATTATATGTTGAGATATATATATTGTTGATAATTTGTGCATTCATGACACGAGAGGTCGAGCCTAAGGCTCTGATGATAGTACATTGGGGCTAGGTAGTATAATATTCTGATTTTTGAGCCATGATGGCTAGTAGATGATTTGATTATAAAGTTCATAGCTATATAAAAAAATAAATGAGAACACTTTGATAATAATATAAGTAACTTTCTTTTGCTAGTTTAGTCTCGACACTGTATCAAGCACCTAGTAACACTGTTTTTACTTATTTTAGTCCAAGCTTCATCTCCTGGTACTGGGAAATATATACATATTTTTACTGATAAATGCTGGGACTTGAGACCAACTCCGTTCGGTAAAGAGTACAGCGTTGGGACTTGAGACCGTCACCGTAAGGTAGTGAGTACAACTTTTTAATACATGTGGTACTAACGGTTGTGGAAACACGATGATATTGATTATTGAGGACCATAGGCGATACTACCATATACATCAACATTGAATGCCTTGACTTGCCGAGTACATCTAGCGGATGTTAATGATATGATATGACTGATATGAGGCACTATGTATTGGTGGGATAACACTTCTATGAGGTACTATGTTCTAGCGGGTTAACACTGAGATGAGGCACTAGATGTCGGCGGGATAAAACTATTGCGGGACACTATGTGCCACTTGTGATTCATTGTAGTTCTGAAATTGGGATATGATGTTCTGAT
>JBDJHY010568458.1:5406-16681 GCA_039654485.1 Withania somnifera
ACCATAAGGACCGATATGGGAGATAAAGTATCTCCACCAACATCTTAAACATAGGCAAGATAAGCCAAACACCATTACAAAACTAATCGCCTAGCCTGAAGGCAAGAAATGATCTCAAACGGCGTGTAGCTAATAGAACCCAACCACACAACCCAGGACACACCGGGCATGTCTAAAACAACATGGTGAGGGACTAACCAGTCCATACCTGGCATGTCTAAAACCACACGGTAAGGGAATAACCAGTCCATACCAAGTATCATATCAAAAACAAGCATATCTAATAAAATCAAGTCAGACCAATTCTCAAACTCCCTAATATTTACTAAACAGGACCTCATAACTTGATCCAGTTCTAAAGAATTAGCTACTGGAGCAATAAATGAGGCACAGGCAATGGCTCACTAGCTAAACCCAAATAAGGAGTAATCTATGCAGACACAGAAGACTACGTATAACCTAGATCAAATAAAGTTGAGGTTGACCGATGGAAAATAGAAATTATACTTGTGATCACAATATTTGAGGACTCTACTTTTGGTCTACCAGGTACAACATAGAACTAACAGTGACCACTGCCTAATCGGCCACCATCTTGACCACCAACCCTACCATGCTGAGCAATACTTATATCCTGAACATCACCACCTACAATATGATATAAAATTCTTATAACTCGATTTCTCAAGTCATGACAAGACCTACAATCCCACTTATAAGCAAACCAAATTTTTTCCCAAAATGACAAGTAACAGGGAACTATAAAAGAAACAATAACAAAAAGGTCTGGGAGAAAGAAAGAAATACGGAAGTCAAGAGGTAAAAAATTAAAAGATAAAACAAAACCAATCCCACGACCTGATATCACGGTACATCATCCTCTAAGTATGGAATACAAAAAAAGGATCCAAATAAAGTAAACTAAAACTGTCTAGAAGTACAGGAGCAATAGAAAGTAAAAATAAAATAGATGAAGTAAAATGTAGCCACAAAAAGCTGATCCCGATCTCTGAATCCTTAAGAGATGCACGAATAATTGTCACACTGAACTTTCGTACTAGGATTTACACCAAAAAAGATACAGAAGTGTACTATGAGCCAATAAACATCATAGGTCGATTGGGTAAATATAAGAGATAAAAGTAGTAAATAGATATATAATGAAAGGATAGGTAAAGAAGAAGCAAACAAAGAGAAAGAGAGCAATAAGAAAAACTAGCTAAATTGATCATGAATAAAATAAAGCAGGTACATAAGCTAGATATCGATCACAAAAAAACTCAGATAAAATAAATAAAAACGTACTTGAGTGTATGTTCAACAAATAGATAAAAGAAAAGTATAGATAGAGTGATATACAAGTAACCTTAATAATAAAACGGAAGGAAGGATATCTAATATAAAATAGCATCAAACAGTAATAAAGAAAAAAAAAACAGGTAGAAGTAGCAAATACTTAAAAAGATACAAGTATAAATAATGAAACTACAATCCAAATGAATGTCCATACACCCGAGGGATACAAACAAACAAAAATAAATTCTACCGGCCTCCTATACGAACGGAGAGTACAACTAGTAAACAAAAAATAAGGATAGCATTATGTAAACCTATATGATATGATGCTAGTAAAAACTCATATTCTCCTTCTCTGGTGCTCGTAGGCCAAGAAGGTAGGACCATGAAAGAACTTTCCCTTTAAACCTCTACACTGCCGTATATCCCTCCTTCAGCCTAGAAACAAAAGGTCTATGGAGGCCTCTAACTACATACTAACTCATAAATTTCATACCTGCGTTCATATTTTTTCGGTCAATCTTAATAGTATCAAGTCTTAATATCAGTGCCCATTCTCATCTGGGTCTAAAATTAGCACAAAACACAATGTCTAGTGCTCGAGCCCAGTCTTGTATAGTATTAGTTTGAAAATAGTGAAAAAGTCCATCTTTAACCTTTCATTTACAAAAGTTAATCAAAAATACCCGTTTAAGTTCATTTTAGTCATATAATACAGAAAACGGGCACATAAGCCCATGTAAGGTTTCAAATTAGTGATATTGGGATCTCATCCCTAAAATAGTAAAAACCAATTCAAAAAGTCATTATTCATGAATATGTCGTGCACAAATATAATCAACAATCCATAATCATCTCATCGGCCCTACACATGCTTGTATAAGTTCTAAAATAGTTAAGAACCAACATTAATGCTCGGGACACATGGACATTCCCAGTAACCTACATACTTCCTAATGCTAGATTCAAAACAAGACCATCTTGAGGCTACAAGTGGGTAATCTCTAGATCTATCCCAAATATCAAAGTGGAGAGCAAAGGAATCGGACCGAAAGAAGGAGACAAGGTTCAAAGGTACCAACCTATAAAAACCAACACAAATATATGCTAAATAATTCAATTATATCCAATATATGCTTAGTCTAAGATCAATAAGTCGTAGTCTACTTATTATCCAATGAAAAAGATGTGCAAATACTGATTCTTAGCTAAAACTATTCTAAACAACTCTAAACAAATGCACAACTATCAAAATAATAGTCTACAATCTAATAGGAAGAAAAAGATGCCCATATTGCTAAGATTCTAGTTGGGGCATAAATTCGAGTCAAAACGGGCCCACAGGTCCCATAACCCAAAACCCCCAAAAAGATACAAAGGAGTTACTTTAGATATTGGGGAACCTATATCCAAAATTTAGGCTCGAATGGAGTCAAGAACAAATTTAAAATGATCCAAAAAATATAAGAAAAAAGTTGGGGAGAATTTGAGATTTTGGAGAAAGAATTCAAAGACTTTAAAGAAAAAACTTTCCTATAATCAATGAATATCAATGATCCATAACACTTTTCAGGATTAAAGAAAAAATTCCATGAAGAATTAATGATAAAAATCGAGCTTAGAGTGAAGAAGAAAGGGTTTGAAAAGCTGAAATTTCTAGAATAGAGGCTTTATATACTGAGAGGGAATTTTGCACTAGCAAAACAAGCTCATAGGTATAGTATTGCCACTGCAGTTAGAAGGTCGGACGTAACACAACCCTTGAGTTCCCTAATGTAATGATCCTTTCGATTATTTTTTTATTATTGCAATTTTCTTACATCTTAGAAATTTTCTGTAGTGGCACTAATTCATTTATGACTTATCAAAACTGGTTGTTTGATTCTCGAGTCATTCATTTGTTTATTTTATCCATTTCCCTATTTTAGATCCTTAACAATTAAAATTATTGACTTCAATCAACATTCTGTGAAAATAAACTCGAAATCAATTTTTAATAGTCTTGTTATCTTTGGAAGGTATATTTGCTCTAAAAGAACTCTTGGTTTACTTCAAAATCCTTTGTTGTGATTTTAGCTAATTTCATATGTTTTTTGAATTTTGGAGCTCAAATGTTTGACTTTGGTCAACTGTTAATGATCAGAGCCTTAGATTGAAAATCTGATTGTTCCATCAACTATAAAATGTCGAGTTTGAATTAGATAAGTGGTTTGTTCGAGTCCTGGGCTAGGTGGGCTCATTTTAATTACTTGGTTGAAATTATAAACATTTAAGCCGAGAGTTGACTTTAGTCAATGTTTAGCTGAAACGATCAAAATCTCGTCTATTTCGTTGAGTTTGGAATGTCATTTCCACACAGGTAGCATATTTGGTTTGTGTTCATCGAGTTTCGAATGCCTTTCGAACCTTAATTTCAAGTTGGTTTTAAGCTATTACATCAGCTGCTATTTGACTTTAGTCAATATTTTGCTGACACGATCAAAATCTCATCTGTTTTGTTGAGTTTGAAATGTCATTTCTACACAGGTAGCATATTTGGTTTGTGTTTATCGAGTTTCGAATGCCTTTCGAACCTTAATTTAAAGTTGGTTTTAAGCTGGTACATCGACTTCTATTGGTGCAGTCACCAAGTCTTCTCCGTGTTCGCGGGGGGTGGCTAAGTTTGCAGAGAACTGACCAGGTTAATACTCGCGTTTATGTTTACGGTCGGCTCAACGTGTTCTCGAAAGAGGGACCTAGGGGACCGACTACCCTTTTTCACCATGTTCGCAGGTTGGTCATTGCGTTTGTGATGAACCAGCGAGGTTCAAGCCGGTGTTCATGGTCAGGGAACTATATTCGCGGAGGCCAGTAGCCTGAAAGTATAAATATTCAAAATACAAATTTATTTCATTCTTCATTATTTTTCCTCACTCAAACTCAAAATCCTTTATTGTTAAACCTTGATCTTTTGCATGTGACCTTAGGGAACGTGGGAAAATCATATTTCTTTGACTTTTATAGTTATTATTAAGTTTTTATCTAATTTCATCCATAAAATCCCAAATTTTATCAAGTTATTTTTTTATTTTATATTATTCATTTTAGCTTGTTCATAGTTGTCTTCACTCTAAATTCTTGGTATAAGTTCCATGCAATAAGATGAATGTTTTGATATCTTTTGATTGGAGTTTCAAATTACTGAGTCTATAGGTTTATTTTGGCCCGAATTTTAACCCTGATTATAGTCATAGATTTATGGGTATAGTGTTTGACTCCTATTGATGTGTAGATTAGTATTTTTTTAGTTTCATAATCATTGGAGATTTTTTGGAACAATTAGGGTAGTTCGAGCTATTTACTTGGTATTTCTGAGCTTGTGCTTTAGGCATCAAGTAGTCTATGACTTATTAATGTCAGATTCGATTTATATTTGAAGTAATTGTAGTAATTAAATATCCTTGGGTTGAGTTATTAGGTTTGGCACCCAGACCCTGTCCGCTTCTTTTAGTCCAGTTCTTGGCTTATGATTTGGTGTTGCATTGCGATTATAAATTATCCAGTAACCCTATGTGGTCTTTATCAATTTTGGAATATAGATTGTGGGATGGTTGGGAAGTGTCAGTGAGTCCCAAACATTATAACTTCTTATGATATTTGTAGTGACGCCGACCCTATACAGGGCCGATAGTACTTTTTATGATCTATTATTTGTGATTGAGCAAGACATCATCATGAAAACAAGTATTATGCATTGGTTTTTACTGTTTTATGGACAAGATTCCAACATCACCGATTTTGAAATTTTGCATAATTGTATGGGATTGTTTTCAGTATTATGAGATCAAAATGAGTATAAAATAATATTTTTTTACTAATTTTCGATGATAAAATTCTAAATAAAGATATATCTACGATTTTTGAGATACTACTAGACTTGGCGAAGGATGAGCGCTAGACATTGAGATTTATACTGATTTTAGACAGGTAAAGGCTGAGTGATGATATTGAGTTTATAATATTTTAGAATCGGTTAAGGTCAAGAAGAGATTCTGAGATTAATATTATTGAGATAGACATTACGAAGTCCAATCATCAATTATGAGATATTAAGATAGTATGCAGTGACAACCTCCATGGACCTTGCCTATCCTGGTTAGTATGAGATCGTAAGGAGGTATACGGGGAGTAGAGGTATACGGGTGAAAGCATTTCATAGTCCTGCCTTCTAGACCTACGGGTATCGAAAGATGAGCATACATGTTTTTAGTAGCATCATATCATATCATTCTGCTTATTCTATCCTTAGTGGTGTTTGTTAGTTGTACTCTTCGGTTGTATGGGCGGCTAGAGGGTTTGCATTCACTTGATTGTATCCCTCAGGTGTACGGATGCTTGTTGGACTTTTACATTATTTACGTTATTGTATTCATTTACTTTTAATTAGTGATTTTATTCTTTGGAGTTTCTTCATGCTTAATGTTATTTCATGTCTTGAGTATAGTTATTCCTTCATTTTTAATCCCTTTTATTAAGGTTACCAGTATACTTCCATGTCTTTTTACCTTATTTATCTATTGTCATCCGAGCATGGATTCAGCTACGTGCTTTCCTCTTTAGCCTGAATCTTCCATAGCTATTTTGATAAGATTTCTTAATTGTTTATATCTTTTTAGCTAGTATCTGTGGTTGTTCTATTTATTTAATTTTTGTGACTTGTCTTTCATTATTTGTTTATTTACTGATTTTATTCTTATATAGGCTCAATCAGCCAATGATACCTATTGGGTACCTAATTGCTTCGGCTATTTGGTACTCACACTATACTTCTGCATCTTTCTAATGCAAATCCGCGTACGAGTGGTCACTGCTGATTCTCTGAGTTCTTGTTAATTTTCTAATCCCGAGGATGAAGATGATCCTTTGTGATTGTATCTTGTTTCACCTCCCCTTTCATATTGTTTATTATTTTATTATTTTTCAGACAGTTTGTGTACTCATTGCAGACTCGGTTTACGTTATCGTAGTGGCCCATGTACTAGATACCGAATTTTGAATTATTTTTTATTGTATGTAGACTTCCGTTTATCCTTCTCTTATATTTATTGTATTTATCTTTTGTTTTTAGTTGTTATTAATACTTTTTGTATTGTTAGGTAGTTCTCCTATGAAGGGATGTAGGTGTCTTCATAACCTGAGAAATTAGGTCGTGACACCCAATCCGCACCCTATGGAGAAAAATCCGCAGAGGTGAGACACCGGTGTGGAGATCTTATCACAACAGCGAAGGTCCTAATCTCAGGTCCCCTTCACAAGTGTGAGCCAAGCACCGCACGGGAGAGTCCACCAGATAGCAACAACAGTTGCATTTCCAACTAACCTCAAAGAGTTTAGATCCAATTAACACAAATCAATTATACAAATAGCATAAAAAATGACATTTCATACTCAACGGAATTGATGAAATTCCAATACAAAATCATTATAACAAAATGTTGACCCAAGTCAACACCAAGCTAAAATAGGCCAAAAGTTTACCGGGTACCCGAAATGGGATTGGGTGCCTCGAAAACCAAAGCAATAGCCTACCTAACCAAAAATCGATGTTCCATAGCTAATGACATAGTTGAATTTTTTTATCTAATGCTTCGATCATTAAAAGTTTACCAAAGTCAAACTTCTAACTCCAAATAAACTAAAACTTCACAAACCGAAATAAAATCACATTGAAATCTCCAGGCCAAACCAAGAATCCATCTAGACCAAAATCTATGTTTTAGAGCTAACAAAACTATCACAATTTAATTCTTAGCTCGTTTGCTAAGAATATCGACTGAAGTCAACAATTTCCTAAGTTAAAGCTCAAAAGTAGGGAAATAGCCATAAAATTAAAACAAACATCTTAGGAAACGAACCACCGATCCCAGTAAGTCATAAATGACTTGGGATCACTACAGAAAATCTCTAAGATGCAAGAAAAATACATAAACACTGAAATAAATGGAAGAATCATTATATTTTTCAAGACCGGTCATTCATGATAAGGCGCACTAATTAAGTGTGTCCTATAGGTCAAAGGTGTACTTTGACACGACTTTGTGTCATATAAATTCTATATTTTCATGACCGGTCATTCAAGATAAGGCACACTAATTAAGTGCGCACTATAGGTCATAGGTATACTTTGAACATGTAATGTTTAGCTCGACCTGGTATATAATGTACCTCAATGTTATGGTTAAGGATTAATAAAAGTATTGTATTATGGATTTCTTAGATAAATTTCAGAAGGCAATTTCAGTGGTTCGAACATGAGTATTGAGTGATGAGGATGAATTCAAATACTCAAATAGTTAAAACGACTGGTACAATCAAAGGTATAACAACATAATATTAACAAATTTGAATTGGTGCATAACATATGTTGAACATTTCGTAGAAAACTTGAAGGAATTAGGCCTTAAATGTCCAAAAAATATGCATCATTAATGCCGCACAATACATCGCAAAAATAAAATTTCACTCTAAATCACTTTCGTGAATAAAACAAAATACAAATACGTCTATTAAGTTAAGTGATAATGATACTTTGGATATAGATAAGTGAAATTCGGATTGTGAAATGTCTGATACCGACGAGAGTTTACCAATAAAGTATTTATTTTTTAATAATGTTATGCTGGACCCGACCGCCTATATTTTAATTTGACAGTCTGTAGATAGCCGGTCTTTTCGTATCAAATAATCATTTAGCTTCTCAAGCAACAAAAATTTCAAATAAAAGAAATGTAGAATGGTCAATGTTTTTTCTCCATAATCATATCAGTAGTGATTCTTCAATTGATAATAGCGAGTTCGAGTTTAAGTTAGATGATTACAATTCTCATTTTCTAATAGAGCGTAAGGATGATTTTTATAAGGTGAACTTGTCAGATCTACGTGAATATTACTGTCTTTGCAGTGTGAATGGACACATAGATACTCTGAATTAGAACGTTTGGTTCGTGACTTTAAAGTCTCGAAGCACCAATACCAATAAGGTACTCTCTGATCATGCCTCTAACAAATGCAGAGGCTTGCGAGCTATGGTCAATAGAATTCAAAAAGAGAATAATAAAATGCTAGCAACACATGGTAGATTTTACGTACTCCAATTGGCTAAAAAAAACAAGCATTAATAATGGGTAGGAAACTAAATTGTAGGGAACAAAGATGTGTACTAAAGAAATTTCCAATATTTTTCGAAAGATGATATTGAGGATTTCTTCGAAGATTAACATTTTAATATATTTATATAGTTTGCTCAAATATAACGATCAACTTAACATTATAATTCACCAAACATCATTAAAAAAATATTTGAAAAGGCTAACAAAGAATGTAACATGTTCAAATAAAAATCAACGACAGTCCTACACAAATTACCCATAAAGTAGTAATAGTTTATTCTTTGTCATTAATTTTTCTCTCAAAATCTTTCTGACGTAGGGTATTCCTTCACAGAGACCTAAGTAAATCTCTATCCTTTCCAATTTCATTGAAATTGTTGCTAGAAGTAGTCCTTTCTCATTCAATTAAGGGCTTCCTATTTATATGAATTATAATAGTCGCATCCATCATTTGGTTCAGATACTTTACATTCCCAAAATAAACGATCCCCATTTTCAGTAGTTCTTAAATTTTTAGCGGACAATGAATTTTCACAATAATATATAACTATTGTAAAAAAATATGACGTTCGGGAAGATTGAGAAATAAATAATATTTGAAGAAATAATAAGGAAAGATGATTCTTTAGTTAAACAATTGAAACTAAAACAATTTTAAAAGTTAAGTAATGTGAACTCTGTTATATAAAAATAACCATGCAACATACTAATTTAGTGCGACTTATCAAATAGGACTAATGAATTATTAATATTTTTTGTAGTTGCTAAATTAGTCGATTAATTTTAAAAGAGTAAGATTAATAGCTAAATAGTTAATTTAATAGTTAAAATTAAACTACTGATAAATGACACAAGCATATAAATCTATTACACAAGTCAATATCTATGTCCCACAACACCTTTATCGTAACATATCCCTAGGCCTAAGCCCCCCACCCTTTGGATCATCTCTATCTCTATCATATCTCCTCTTAATAAGAGGATCACTCCCGTGGTCAAATTGCACGATCGCCTCTTCTTATCTATTAGTTTCTGTCTCTAGCAACATCCAAAAATAAAACATAATAAGTATTCAATAAAATTAAATAAAATTTATTTACAAATAAAAATAACAATAACGTGAGTATTGGTGGGAGGCTCTTGCGCATTGCGCAGCAGTTGGCTCAGGTAGTGTATCTACAAATAAAATATAAGTTGTAAATTATTTTAATTATAAAAATAAAAAGTATTTTGAATTAAACAAATCTGAGCGTCAAGCGGGACATATCCATTAATGCAGACTCGAACGGGATAATTACATGAGAGGACGGAGTGAAATGGAGCATCTAATATTTAAAATAAAAAAATTGAGTAAATTAAATGATATACTATAGAATTAATTTTTTAATAAATCTAAACCTGTGCAGGCACATCCTCAAAGACTGTTGGGGAGTGCAGCGGGTGGCAAAGGTGATGCCAGATCGGTAGAAGAGGCAGCCAGTGAAGGAATCTACAAATAAAACATAATATATATCAAATATAAACTATATTAATTTTAGAAATAAAAATTATTTTGAATTAAATAAAACCTGATTGTCAAGTGGGACAGACTGCACTATATGAGACATATCCATTAAGGGAGATTCGAGTTCATGCGTAGCGGGTGGCTCTGATGGAGTAATGCCGATGATGAGGTAGCTGGTGGATGCACCTACGAATACAATGTAACAAATATATTATGTAATTAATCTGAATTGAAAAATATTTCAATATTACATTAACAATAATATGGGTGTCAAAAGGAACCACCTGCAGTAGCAAAGAAGTATTTATTGTGGGTGACGGAGACGGAGTGAACTGGGGAATCTAACATTTAAAGAAAATGTAATTGTGAGTTAAAATTTAAGTATAATTATTAATTATTTTAAACTTACATAATATATAATAGACAAATATTTAAAGAAATACGTTATATATAATGCCTCTGTTTAAAAATACAACATATGTCACTAATATTTGCAAACATTGATCTTGTGTGCCAAGAAGAAACTCATTTAGAAAAGATGTAAATAATTGATTACTTGATGTGACGGTATTTGACGTCACATATTTCACTTAAAACTATAAATAAGTGTATGTTCTTGATTAATTTTTGTGTGATTTGATGTATTTTTTGTGTTTGTATAAGGTAAAGTTTGAATTTGGAACTTCGAAGAAATTACAAAAAAAAGTTGAATTTTGAAGACAGATTGGACGAGTCGTCCAGCCCTGGACTATTCGTCCAGCCCTGGACTATTCGTCCAAGATGTTCCGTCCAAGGGAATCTAAATTGTTTAAGAAGGCTACTTTCATCCATAAAATGAATGGTTCGTCTAGTTTTGGATGAATCGTTCAAAGCTACCGTCGAAAGATTGATGAGTAGAAGGAAGTAACAGATGGAAGAATGGACAAACCGCTCAACCTCGAACGGCTCGTCCAGCAAGGTACCATCTGAGAGAAAGTTCATTGTTTAAGAGCTGCAATGGACAGAAGGATAGGCGAACCGTCTGACCTTGGACGGTTCGTCCAAAGAGCTGCCTAAACCTGAGCGGAAATTATTTTCAAGTTTCAGATATTAAACTTATACCCCTGTACTATAAATAGCTAATTAGGTTATTTTGATTATTCTTGTTCATTATTGAACATCTTTGACTATTATTCTTGAGAAATTTTTGTACGCTGAATTCTCTCTACTACAAAACACCAAGTATGAAAGTTTTACCGATCATTGATTATAATAGACTATCAGTTTGGAAGAGTATTTTCTATTGGTATGATGTCTATTGAACACTCTCTTTATTGTTGTGTAATTA
>JBDJHY010568569.1:0-14633 GCA_039654485.1 Withania somnifera
GACGAGCTCGGAATTAAATTCCTATAGTTTCGTTAACTCCGTAATTCCAAACATGGTCAAGATTGACCTTAAGTTTGTGTTTTAGAGCTTTCGTTTGCAATTTATGCCAATATGTGGATTTTAGTTAAGTTTAAGGCCTAAACTGGAGCTTGGGTGGTATATTAGTGTTTGACATTCCGGATCGGAATTCTGACCGTTCCATTAGCTTTTGAATGATGATTTTAGGCTAGTGGAGGTGTTGGTTCAATTTTTTGACTTATCGTTTCATTTTTGAGGTGTTGGTGTAAAATTCTTAAATTTTAGCCTATGGGTTGACCAGGTCAACATTTATCTAAAATGACCTCGAATTCCAATTTCTTCTACGTCGTTGAGTCTAGAATGTTATTTTAGGTGTTCTTGTATATTTGGTTTGTCAAATTTGGACTTCGAATGCATTTTGGGTGGTGATTCGGAGCATGTTTCTTCTCTTAATTCTGTTGTTAAACCTGCAACCGGTGCAAACATCATTATTCTTCCGATCGTGACAACGGCCCACGTGATTGTGATTCAATGGCTAATGACTCTACTCAATTGCGAGGCAGCTCACATGATCGCGATGCCTAATCTCCAGTACTCTACTTGATTTTGTAGTACGTCCATGCGATCGCGATGATTAAATGCACTGGCATTTATAAAAAACCCTGCATGACCCCTACGTTTTAATATAGCAAAAACCTTGTGATTTCTTCAGCCTTAGAGTGAAAAACCTCTCCCAAACATCATTTCAAGGCTAAGAAAAATCCTCTCATTGTTGTTCTTCGGTTCCTACGTATGTTTGGTAAGTTCTTCTCCATTTAATTCCTTAAATTTCTTGATTTTGCTTCATTGATGACCCAAATTGATGAAGTTAATTAAACCATACCATAACTGATATATTATTTCATAATTCTTTGTTCCCCGAGTATATTTTGCTTCCAGTATCATTAATGTATTGAAATTGCAACGTTTAATATCATAAAAATCACATCTTTGACCCCGTGTATGTTAAATCTATCCATGTTGTTTTGAAACCCTTCCCACACTTGAATTGTGCCCAATTTTGGAGCACGAGTTCCTGGTAGCATTGGGAATCCCGTAGTAAAATTTATTTTTTATTTCGGCGAGTGAGCCCTGCAAGCGTATTTTAGGCCCATTTCAGAACTTAGTGTAAAATATACTGCTAGGCTCGTATTAACATATAGAATACATTGGCTCAAGTTTCAGATCATTTGGAGATTATTTGATGTCAGTTGGAGTAAGATTCATGAATTTGCAGCGTTTTATCGTCAGACGATAGGTAGGCTCCGTGGGGCTATCTATGGTCTTATAAATTTAATAATTGAACTAAATAGCATCTGTGGGTTGGGTAGCTAGGTGGGTATAGTGATCTTGTACCATTCTTCCGTACATTCCATGTTGATATTTATATTTTGGCATCTAATTTATACGGTGTCTGTGACTTAGAAGTTGGCTAGGTATCTGTGCAAAGCTTAGGAAACTGCTATTATATAATCATATGTTGATATATATACTTGTTGATATTTTGTGCATTCATGATACGAGAGGTTGGTCCTATGGTTTTGATGAGAAGGCATTGAGGCTGGGTTAATATCACCACTTGATTATTGAGCTGCAGAGGCTAGAAACAGGTTTGAGTAATAAAGATGGATAACAATAAGATGAATGCCACCATACCTTGGCATCTCCTTGAAGATGAAAGATAAAAACTCTACCCCATATCTCTCCATAACATCCAATTGATGCAATCTCTCATAACAATAAACCAAGACGTCATAGGTATTATAACTTGGTTCCAAAAACATGGGGAGTCTCATCTTTAAGAACTTACCAGATATTTTTTGTTAATCACCAATCGTCATTGATCCTATCATAAATGGAGGAAAAGCATCCATATAAGGCTATATATATATGGGGAAACACTATATTTTACTCTAAGAAAACTTGAACAACTTGAGTTGGAGGCACTTAACTTAGATCAAACAACCTACTCAAGTATGTCAAAACTTGATGCATCATCTCTAGTGTAAGCCGCATGGTATCATCTTATCACTAGCCTACACAACCTATAATAATACATTATCATGAGCCATATAATTGACCAATTAAGGGTTCAAAACTCTAACTTGAGTCTATCCCATTGCCTAGTTCTTTTCCCTAGTAGGACCCCATTCACGGCCACTCCCATATCTCCTACCTCAAGCCACCATTCAAATAGTTGGCTCAGTGTATCTACCTATGTTGTTGTTGCCACATGTCTTTACCTATGAAATAAAATAAAGAAGGTCAAATATAAATTTGTATCACAAGATACTAATTGAATTCAAGTAATAACATAAAAGAAGGAAAGAAAGGGAGTTCTCTTAGTATCTGATAGCCTCCTAAATAAAAGTATATCCATCATGTACTATTTTTCAAGACTCGACTAGACATATACTTGTGTAATGAGATCAACAAATATAATCTTTAATAACAAGTCTATCACAACAAAATGAGTTGTGAATGACACCCACACTGACCCTTTTAGGTTAGCGAGCCATCACACCCTAAAAACCAAGCCAAACACTTGACTTATTTAATCAACACATGATAGTAATAATAGAAAAACCAAGTCTATCAAATCAAACTTAAGGAAAAAAAACAAAAAATCTCAAATAGTAACTATTACATAAATACCCAGAATTGAAAGTCGTCTGCCACGATGACTGCTACTATTTCACAAATAAGGAATAAATATAAAAATAATAAATAGTCAATTTCTGAAGTAAGTAGGCAGAGAATTGGAAGAGTGATTTATTAGTATCCTAAAATAGTAGTGCTCACTCTCAAATCAAGAAATCTACTCACTAGCTAAATACAAGGTTGAGTTTGAGCCTCTAGAACACCCTCTGCACTCAACAAGAGAATAATACAGGTAATATCAGTAATAGTAACGACGTGTATTGGTAGGTATCATAGGCCGACTCTAATTAGGAAGGCGTATATACTTAAACAATAATAAGAAACTCAATCAACAGTACTTAGCAAGTTAATCAAGTAATTCACCAATACCAAATAATTTGTGTGACAAGTTTAATGAATATCTATGCAACATGAATAAAAATAATTGAAATGATCCATAGGAGAACTCAAGATTCAAAACTATTTGGAAGAATCACAATTAATTTAGGTTACTTTTATCATTTTTTAAAATTATTTTTTACCTTGTGTAGATACGCTAATGGGTGTCAATTCGCCCATCTAGTCACAACATATAATGAACTTTACCATCCATGTATTGTGCTAGAGTGACACCCAAGTCAACCAAATATCATATCACAATACTGGTACCATTTCTCATCAGCCATTGCTACCACTAGCTGGTATTATTTCCCATCAATCTCACAAAATAATCACATCAAAATATTCAAAACCATTTCCCATCAGAATATCCTACAATACAAGATTTTCACTTTCATATGCTTTTCATTTTTCATATTTTAAGATTCTTTAGAGGTACTCCTAAGAGCCTTATTTATTCCAACATCTCTTGTCAATATTTTTTATATCCAACCCTTTGATCATTAATAATTGTTGACACCAAATTTTTATCCTCTTCTATTTGATCAATTATTGAGCTTTTGAAATATTAAGCAATTTAAATATTTTTTTGAAATTATTTGACTTAAAATTGATTATGAGTCTTATCTGCAAAATGATGAATCCAATATACATTTGCGTACCTGATGTACACCAATGCATATATTTTTTTAGAGAAGTTGGTCTTATTTTATATTTTGAACCAAAATTGGCTACAAAGACTATTCTGCAAAATTAATTAAGTCAAACTCATCAAGTTTTATACCAAAATGGGTTTATTTACACAAAAGATGCTACACTAAATTATTTTAGCCAAAAGCTTTCTTAATTGATCAAACTTGGTTCGCTTATTTTTAATAGCCTTATTATAATTCGATCTACCTATTAGATGCAAAAACCATCTTTTTTGACCCATTTCTTTTACACTAAATCACTCAATTTGGTCTATTCTTGATCCTAATAATTTCCCCATACCCAAGACCAATTTTATTTTGCCTAAAATTTTATTACTCCTTCAGATTAATTTCCTCACATCAATTATACTCCCCAATCATACAACTTATGCTCCAAAAAAAGAAAAAAGCCTCCCCACGCACCTAGTTTGCACTCATCCTTTTCTATTTCTTTGTTCTTTAGAGAAAACTCAAATAACATCTCTCAAGAATCAGTCATACCTCATCTATTTCATCCAAATCAATATCAAAATGACCCTAATTCATTCCTCTCCTTCACAAAAAGGCGAGAAGGTTGTGTTCCCTTTGTTATTTTGTTGTCTTTGCAATTATAGTGCGAGATAGGTGAGTTATATGGCTTAAATAAATGGTAAAAATCTCAACTTTGTTTCTTAAATTCCTCTTTACTTTATGCATTTTCGGTACTATTCTAGTATAAATTTGTCCAATTTTTCTTGGTGAACTAGAAATTTCCATAATTTGACTTTTTAAACTCTAAGCCATTCTTATCCATGATTTCCTATAAACTATAACTATCTAATTTGTGATACCTAGTAACGTTATCTGAAAAGGCTTTAATTTTTCCTTCCTTTAAATCCTAATGCACCATTATGTAAACCCCTTGATAGATAGTTCTTGAATAGTTTTTGGTGTTTTAATTTATCCATTTTAGGGAAAGATTATTAGAGTAGAAAGTATTCCTAAATACAAGTTAGGGTTTTCATAGAAATTTGAGGTGGCTAAAGTATAGTGTAGGTCTAGAACACCATTTCCCTTACTAAAGAGGTAAAGTTCTAAGTGATTATTAGTCCCACAATACTTTTAAGGAACATTCCTTATATCTATTGGGGAACCAGGAAAGAAGAGGCATAATTTTTATTGGAAAATGATAGGGATTCTAAAGTTTTGAAGATCATCCTCAATGTCTTAAATCCCAATTTTTTGCATACTAAAAGTTGAAATTCTCACCCTTTTTGTTCTTTTTTACTATTTGGATGGGTAATAGGCCACTAGTTGATGTTATATGCTATTTTGATACATAATCTTACATGTTTTATGTGAAAAGAGGTTAGTTGATGTTTCTTTTACTATTTGTAGTTTTCTCTTTATACCTTACTGAATAAAAATGAAAAACTTTAACCTTTGTCTATCATGTTTATGTTTAGTCAAAAATTACTTCAGTGTTCTTGGGTTACAGTTTATTATTCTAATATATGACAATTTATGTTTAGAAAAAGTTAAGCATCTTAAGGATAGGATTACAATGGGATAACCTATTTTAGAGCGGACTATTTTAAACCATAATTTCATGTCAAGTTGGGACTTCATAAAGAATATTGAGATGGTGGTGGTTGTTGTCTATCTTGTGAAAACATAAACATTTCTTAGGTAAAGTGTAGACAATTTTATGACCATATAAATGTTTCGTAATGTAACGATCCTTCCAGTTATTTTTACATTTGCATGCTTTTCTTGAATCTTAGAGCTTTCTTAAAGTGGTCTTAAGTTATTTATCATTTATTGGGACTGTGGTTCAGTTTTTGGGTTATTCATTTGGTTGATATGCCGGTTTTTCTATTTTAAAGCCTTAAGTTTTGATATCATTGACTTCGGTCAATATTTCTTGAAAATAAAATTCAAAATAAATTTTGACAGTTCTGCTAGCTCCAAAATATGGATTTTGGTATAGACGAGTCGTTAGTTTATGTGTGATTTTATCTCAGTTTATGTGTTTTATGTATTTTGGAGTTCAAATGTTTAACTTTGTCTACATGAGATGTTTGTTTAGTCCTTAGTTAGTCGGGCTAATTTTGAGGACTTAGTTGAACTTATGGAATTTGGAAACAAGATTAACTTTAGTCACTATTTAATTAAAACAATCATAGATTGAAATTTTGTCAGCGTTGTTGAGTCTGAAATATCATTCCGATGCAATTTTTATTTGGCTTTCACGATTGCGGTCTCCCCTTCACGATCATGATGGTTTGACTTTTCTATTGATTATTTTCCTCTTCGCAATTGTGGTTGACTTGATGCGATCACGATGCCTCAGTCCATTTATGCTATATATTTATGGTTTCCCTTATGCAATCGTGGTACCCCTGGGAATTCCTCTACATGATCGTTGTCACCTAGACACGATCGCGACAAAGTGCAGCTCCTGTTATAAAAGTCAAGAAATCTGATTTAAAGCTCAAATTCTCATCCTTCTTCACTCAAAATGCCATTGTTGATCTTGAAAATTCAATGGTCTCTGCTATTAAGCTTAGAAAGTATTGAGAAGCCTTTCCAATCACTTTTTCATCATTAATTGTTAAGTTTTCACTTATATTTTCATTGAAATTCTTCCATAAATTCTAAAATTTCTCCAAATTTCAATTTAATTCATTAATTTTAGGTTTTTTATTGCTCGTCTGAGTTACAAATTTTAGGTATGAGTTCCTTACAATGAGGGGAATATTTTAGTACCCTTGTTTGGAGTTTCGTGTTTGCAGATATGTTGGCCCATTTTGACTAAGAATTTGACCCTGGTTAGAATCCTAGGTTTATGGGTATCGATGAATTCCTTTTAATGTGTATATTATTATCTTTTCTAGTTTTGTGATTGTTTAGGTTTGTTGTAGAATTTTTGGAGCTATCTAGAATACTTTGTTTCAATATTTGTGAGCTTTCTTCAAATGACAGGAAGGCTATAATTTACTGATCTTAGAAGGGGCTTATATTTTATGTAATAGTACTAATTAGAAGATTTGGGTTGGACATCAATAGAATTGGTACCTGACTATGTCTGCTCCTTTAATCTGTCTCTTTTCTTTTTCTTTGGTATTGCATCATGACTATATCTTACCTCGTGACCCTGTGTGATATCTATTGACTCAGGAACATTAATGGGGGGATAATTGGGAATGTACATGAGTATCGAACTTGGATGGTTTATTATATATTATTAGGATTTTGAGATTGTGCAGGGATGACAGGACTATATTTGATCTATTTGTTATGATTATGCATTCATGATCATGAAATATCGATTTTAATGAACTAGTTTCTACAATTTCATGGCTAACAACACAATATTATTGATTTTGAAACCTTGCATGGACTTGAGAGCCTAGTTTCGGATATTGATGACTAAAGATCATCATAGAGATTTTGATATTACTAGCTAATACTAATATTAGACTAGTTTATAAAATATATTCCTTATTTAAAAAAGATTGTTTCATGGTTTTCTTAATTTGTTTCAGACATGATTGTTGATTGTGCACCGGTAATTCTATTCTTTAAATGGTTTTAGTTCGGGCTTTAAAACTTAGCGTTGAGTACTTTGACCTTGTTAGAATTATTGTTTTGTCCCAACGTCAGATACTTAGTATTATCCATTACTTTATTTTAGTCTTAGACTTAGTTGGGCACGAATATTGAGATTTTGACTAGTTTTAAAACCGGTGATGTCCAGGTACATGTAATGACCCGTGATATAACAATTAGGAAAATTTGATTTTGCGATCATGAGATAGTATGTGGGGAAGCTCCCATGATCTCTGTCGATCCTGGCTACATCTAGAAGAGGGTGTTTGTCGATGACTCCCATGGGTCTCTCTTTCGCGAGACACAAAGCCAATAGGGGGTGCATACATTTGTAATCATACACTTTGTACCATTTCATCATATATGTGTTACTTTCCACACCTGTTTTCCTTTGATGTATCTGGTAGTATAGGATACCATGACGTGAGCTTGAATTATTTGTACCTTCTGGTAGTATGGGATGCTAGTGATTTTTATTTGCATAGATTAATTGTATTTCCTTATCCTCTACTCTCATTAATTAGTTGGTAATTAATTTATACTGACCTTGTCTAGTGAGTTCTATTTATATGAGGGTTTTCATTTTGATCATGTTATCTATTTTTATCTTTTATTGAGGTGACTTTTACACCTCCTTTATTTATTCTCTTTACCTAATTATCTATTTCAAGGACTCAGGTACGTCTTTACTTCTTTATCTGAGTTCTTCTATTTTTGTTAGCTAGCTCTATTGATTTCTTCTTTGTTGCCCAATTTCTTGTAGCTATCCTTGCTTGTTTACATTTATAATCTTGGACTTATGTGACTTATTTTCTTCTTTATATGCTATATACTACTTTTATTTATTAAATAGGCCTAGTTTGCTGATGATTCCTACTATGTATCCAATTGCTTTAGCAGTTTAGTACTCATACTACACTCTGTATCTTTTTGGTGTAGATCCGAGTATGAGTGAGCGATGTGATGCCTGAGGTTCGTGCTTCTATCCAAATTCTAAGGTAGAGGTGCTCTTTGACATTCAAGATCTCACTTTAACTTTTTTCTTTAAAATATTATTGCTTATCTTTGTATTCCAAAAGTAGATGATGTACCTATATTATATATTGTATTTACTCCTTAGTGGCTCATATACTAGACTACTAGGTCTTGGGGGTATTTTTTGTATTATACTTTTGCGTGTTTTTTTCCTAATTGTATTTTATCCTTCTTCTTTACTTGTTATTTTCTCTTTAATTCTTAGTTGGTGGTCTGCCTATGGTGGGTTGTAGGTGACCTCATTCCTTGAGATATAGAGTCATGATAAATTAGTACTAAAGCACTAGGTTCGTCAGTATCCTCTGTATATGAGCCAGTGTCTAGCAGAGTCCTGATGGTTGAGTATGTTGATATTTATATCATATCTTTGAGGGGATACAATGAAAACTTTAGGAAATCATTCTCTTTTCACTTTCATATCAAGCATGCATCCTAGTTAGCCTCTTTAAGTCTCTGTTGTGCTTGTTCACTCTTTTGCAGATGACACGCTTGCGATCATCGACAGTAGTAGGAGTTAGGGAGCCTACCACACCTCCAGTTAGAGCTTCTTCTAGGATTCAAACTAGAGGTCGATGTAAAGGTTGAGGATTTTCCCATAATGTAACCCCTATAAGGGCTTCTACACCTATTAGAGCTTCAAAAGTTCAACCCGAGCCTGTTCTATTTCAATAGTTACCTAGGGTCTAGAGACCAGCTTATGTTACACCTGAGTTAGCACCAACAGGGTTTATTTCTATGCTAGTCCTTTTGGATACTTCTTGAGATATAAGTGTAGTAAGTTGTGTGCCACAGGTAGGGATATCACTTGGTGTTTTGAGTACATTTTAGGCTAGGTGTGAGTTTAGAGGCCTACACTAGAGTTTAATTTCCATTTCTGAGCATGCGTATAGGTTTCATGAGTCTTTTGGAGTACTTTTTTTATCTTTCCCTCTAAGTATGAAAGGGCCCAAGGATTTATTGATGGGTTGATATCGTTGCTTCATCTAGAGCTAGAGCCTTTGGTAGCAGTGGACCATTCATTCACTTAGGTTGCTGGCCATGCAAGGTTTATAGAGAGTCAATGTCAGGAGGCATATGAAGGTAGTGTTCAAAGGCCCCATCATGAGGATTCTAGTGATACTGTGTTAGGAGATAAGGGTAGCTTGTTATGCTAGATCAGACAGTTCTACAAATTTTAGATGGGGTTCAACATAGTCTTATTAGATAAAATTCTGGTCAGACTTTGAGTGGTACTTCTTTAAGAAATCAGTTCATGGTATTTGTAAGGGTTAATCTATATCATCTCATTAGGATAAGTCGTATGGCCATGTTATATTGTGTAATTATAAGATAAAATATTGTAGATTGCACTCCACGAGGGATAGTTTAGCTATCAATTCATCTAGATTAGAATTCCTTTTAGGTAGTATCGCCATCTGTCAGAGGTAATTCTCAACATGGTAGGTAAGGTTGTCAAGGTGTGTGTCCATCTGGTAGTGGCATTGGTCAACTTTGTTTTTCTTTTGGTTCAACTAGAGGCATAGGGTTTAATCGCGATAATCTCAGGTTTGATTTCTTCTTGGTTATTGTTCACCAATCTTGGATTATTTGGAATTATAGGGATTTTACATTTGGTACTCCTCTATGTCTTTTTATTTGTTCCCTTTTTTATTGAGATTAGGCTAGTGAGCCATCATTGGTGATATTACTTGTTTCTACCCTAGCTGTTGATCTTTTAGTAATGGATCGTGTTGTTAGATCTTGTTTGTTTTTCTGTTGGGTAGATGGATTCTTAGGCCGTGATATTCATGATAGTTTTTATTGGATTTTTTGTGATTTTAGGCATGGTCTACTTGCCCTCTCTTTGTACGACTATGGACTTTTGTGCTAGGACCATTACCTTAACCATGCCTGATGTTCTCTTAATAGTATGGAAGGGTTCCTTATCCATTCACCATTTGGGATTCCCTTTTACCTTCGTGCCAGGAAGTGAGTCTCGTATTGATGATGTCTTCATTATCTTTAATCGTGATGTTAGCTTCAATGCATTTTCCTGGGTTTTCTATTGTTTAATAAGTTGTAATTGAGTTAAACTAACCGACTTACCTAACCTTTTTCTAGGAAATTTTTGAGTTTTGTATTGAGATAGATTCTGGCACTAAGCCCATATTCGTCCCTCTTTTTTGTCTAGTTTTTATTGAGTTGAGAGAATTAGAGGTTTAGTTTTGGAAGTTGATAAGAGATTCCTAAGGCTTATGGCAATTTTCTTATGTATGCTTCCCATAGATTATTCTTTAGTACTAGATGGAGGGTGTCGATCCAAATGTTTGCCGTTTTGATTTTGGTGTTCTAGCAGATTTGGGTCATTCATTGCATGGTTAGTTGTGGTACGATCATTAGTTTGGATTAAATTTTATGGTTTTTTATTGAGTTAGGGTTGAATTTTAAGCATATACCTTCTATTCACTTTCTTTCAGTAGATCAAAGTAGCACACTGGAAGTGTGTTTAGTATTGCGAGGATTGGGGTGTATAGGGGATTGGATTTGAATTACATCTCCATATGAAGTTTGTGTATAGAAGTACTCAATATCTTGGTTTTGACAGCTTATTAAATACTCTCCTTACTTTAAATCATCAGTCACTTGTATACTTTATAGAGGTACTGTACTTTAATGATTGGTTAAATACAAGGTAATCTGGTTATGGTTTTGGGTTGTGTTGTCTCTTTGATCCTGTTATTAACTTACTTAGTTGGGGTTATATGTTTTTGATCTGTTGTGATATCTTTGGGTTTTATCTATGTTCAGGTTGCAAGGAAAGGAATGGGTATACATCAAGAAGTGTTCACCGTTGTTCTAGCCTATGAATCATTTTTGGTCCTGGAGGCTGTTATTTGGGGTAGCAAAGCGGGTTAGTGTTGACATTTCCTTTAGTTTTTTTATCACTCTTATGTTCTGATATTCCATATTTTGTCTTAAGATTGATTTGAATATTGTATTTTGTTATGAGTTATCAAACTGATGCAGGTCTACTCATTTCAGAATCTACCCTACGAGTCCATTTCTCAGCAACGTCAGATGTACCTTTCTATCGTAGATAGATTTATGTGTTAGGGACTAGCATAGATGTGTTAGGGACTAGCACTGAGTTGGGTGATGATGGACTCCCTTTACAAGCCTATTATAAAACTAGTGAGAAATTCCCATAAGTTATAAGTCAACTCTACTTAGAAGCCCTACACTTGGGATATGGAATGAGGTAGTAATTTTACCTATTTCGTACATATGAGGATTTTGATTAATGTGTATTAGGGTCTACTAAAAATCTTTCCAGTGAGGTTGGTTCACTTCAATACTTGTAGCAAGTTTGACATTATTTTGAGGATTTGATGTTTTTGGTTTGCCATTGACAAATTGACTTAGTTGGATGCTTCTACCGACTAAACTTCCTTTATTCCTAGAGGGTGATTCTAGTTGTTTTTGTGTGTTGGTTCAGTTTTAAGTAATGTTTCTTGTTATTGTGTTGGACCCTAGGTACTTAGTTTGTTTATCATCTTTGAGGTATTGCTACAAGTCGATATTGTGTTTTGATAGATTGATGATCAAATTGTACTTCTGCTAGGACTTGTTTAGGTGATGGTTGTTATTGGTTTTTTTGGGATTTATCCATCAATATAAGTTATTATAAGCACTTTTGGGTCTCCTATAGGATGGTGTGATGAGTTTTGAGTATGGGTTTAGACAGTGAGTTGGTTAAATGATTTATAGATTTAGGCTAGGTTGATATAGCACGTGGTTTAGTTTCTAGTTTTTGACACCTGTTGGCATTTGCTCTTGTTCCTTCTTCGACTAGAATCGTGAGGTTATTTTAGATGTGTGGGGGTTATTTTAGGAAAAACATTTTCAGTTTTGATGGTGTTTTTAGCATTTGTGTGAAATCCTGTGATTCCTTTATCTTGGTGATACTGAGGAATTGGTGATTTTTGAGTTTCTTACAGTCGAGGTCTCGTGGAAGGATTCCTTTATCTTGGGAGCCTTGTTGAGTGCTCGAGCGGGTCTTGCATGGTTTATGCTATCCTACTTTGGCGTTCAATGCCTTTCTTTCCCTTTCTTCAGACTTACGAAGACAAAAGTCTTTTTAGTAGTGGATGGGGTAATAACCCTTACTGTCATTTCTATGTTTGCATACTTTTCTTGTATCTTAGAGCTTTACTGTAGCGTCCCTAATTCATTTATAATATATCAGTACTGGTGGTTTAGTTTTTCAGTCATTTATTTTTTTTGATACACCCTTTTTCCTATTTTAGAGTCTTCACTTTTGATATTATCAACTCCAGTCAACATTCCTTGAAAATAAACTCAAAATCAAACACCGGCAATTTTGTTAGCTCTAGTGGATTTTGTCTAGAAAGACCCTCAATTTTCGTTCAAAATCCGTCATTGCAATGTTATCTCATTTTGAATGTTTTATGTGTTTTGAAGTTCAAAAGTTTGACTTTGGTTGACTTTTGATGATCAGGGCCTTAGATAGAAAATATGACTTCTCCATTAGCTTCTGAATGTCCAGTTTGGGTTAGGTTTTTTGTTCATTTGGGACTTGGGTTATCCGGGCTCATTTTGAGTACTCAATTGGAATTATGGAATTTGGACCAAGGGTTGAATTTAGTTAGCATTTTTTCAAAATGATCTTGGATCAAAATTTTATCTTCAGTATCGAGTCTGTAATTTTGTTTCCATACAATTTCCATATTTTTTTGTATTCATCAGGTTCTGAACTCATCCCCAAAATCATTCAAAGTTTTGAAAATTGGTTGAATTTACTGTCAACTAGTGCCAGCTTGTGGCATTCGCGATCGCGGTCTCCCTTTTGCATTCACGATGGTTTGACTTTTTAATTGACTATTTTTCCACTTTGCGATCATGGTTGACTTCATGCTATCTTGATGCCTCAGAACATTTACCCTTCTTGATCGTAATATCCCTTACGCAAACACGGTCTACCCTTAAAATTCCACTAAGTGATCACGGTCACCTGAATGTGATCGCAATGAAGTGCGGCTGGCAGGTATATTGGTCCAAGAAATTTGATTTTGAGCTCACATTCTCATCTTTTTTTCACTTAAAACCTCCATTGTTGAGCTTGAAAATTTATGGGTCTCCATTATTAAGCTTGGGAAGTATCGATAAGAATTTTCAATCATTTTTCCATTATTTATTGGTAAATTTGCACTCATATTTCATGGAAATTCTTCCATAAATTCTCAAATTTCTCTAAGTTTTTCCTTCACTTTAATTCATTAATTTCATCTCATTTGTTGCTCCTCTTAGCTATAAATTTTGGGTATGAGTTCCTTACAACGTGGGGAATATTTAGTTTTGAGTTTGCAGACCCGTGGGCACGTTTTGACTCAAGATTTTACCCAGGATAGAATCCTCACTTTATGGATATCATTTGATTCCTTTTAACGCATAGATTATTATTTTTCTATTTTTCTATTGTTCGGGTCTTAGAGCACTTTTCAAAGTTGTTGGGGATACTTTCTTTTGGTATTTAAGAGCTTTCTTTGAATGACAGGTAGTCTATGGCTTATTGATCTTAGACGGGGCTTATATTTTAAATAATAGTACTAATTAGCATTCTTGGATTTGTAATCTATAGGATTGGTACCCATGACCCTGTCTACTCCTTTAGTCTGAGTCGTCTATTATTTTGGTATTTTATTGTGACTATATCTTATTATAATGACCATTACGATCATTTTTGCAATTTCGCCTTTTCTTGCATCTTAGAGCTTTCCTATAGAGACCCTAAGTCATTTAATACTTATTGGTGGTGGTTCAGTTCCTAGGTCGTTCACTTGGTCGTTAAGTCTGTTTTCCTATTTTAGAGCCTTAACTATTAAAATCATTGACTTTAATTAATATTTTGTGTAAACAAACTCATAGTCAAATTTTGATAGTTTTGTTAGATCCAAAACATGGATTTTGGTCTAAATGTACTCTTGTTTTGGGTATAGAGGCCTTGGTTTTAGTTTTATGTCATTTTGTCTGCTTTATAGTTCATAAGTAGATCTTGGGTGGTGTTTTCATTATCGAAGCCTCGGATTGAAAATCTGACTGCTCCATGAGCTCTAGAATATCGAGTTTTGGTTAGGTGAGTGGTTAATTTGGGCATCAGGCCAACCGAGATCATTTTGAGTACTAAGTTGGAAAGTTTACTATTTTGAGAAAGTGTTAACT